>RJWT010050348.1:0-10864 GCA_004365215.1 Cuniculus paca | reverse complement strand
GGCACATTTTACATTGTGGAAAGTCAATCATAACTGATGTAAAGATCATAAATTTATGTCCAGAAAGACAGTACAGTCCTAAGTGCTACACAGGGTCATAGTGGTTGGAGTAAAACAGTAGCATTAGTATGGCATTTAAATATTTGTAATAAAATTTCCATCTGGTATCTTTCAAAAGTAGAGAAAGCAAATGCACACAGAGAATTTTCATGTGTGTATATATGAAGGTATATGTGTCTGTATGTGTATCTTCTGTGTACATAGTCCTATATCCCATATATATATAAAATCATACAGCCCTATATCTTGCAAAATTTTTTGCAACAGTTTAAGGAACCATCAACATGTTTTTGTATTTAGAAGTCTGGTACTACTTCACACT
Source organism: Cuniculus paca (assembly GCA_004365215.1). Classification (NCBI taxonomy): domain Eukaryota; kingdom Metazoa; phylum Chordata; class Mammalia; order Rodentia; family Cuniculidae; genus Cuniculus; species Cuniculus paca. Next base: position 10,482 of record RJWT010050348.1, on the reverse strand, counting down.
TACCTAGAGTGCAGTTCAAAGTTAATTCCATAAACACCTTTTTAAAAAATGTTTCCTATGTTTAATGTACTAGCAGCCATGATGATACACATGTCTTCAAAAAGCATATAACTTGGTTTGTATGTAAAAAGAGAAGGTAATTAATATAAGTATGTTGATTTTTAGAAAATCTCCCTTTAAAGACAGAAGTTAAATGTGTGCTCAGCGGGATAATCTATCTTAGCCACATCAGATGAAACTCCACGTTGTGCTTAAGTCATTGAAGATCACTACTAATCACTTTGTGAATCTGCTGGAAGGAAATTAGAGACTAATCAAGGTATTTCTTTTTTTTTTTTTTTTTGTGGCACCGGGGATTGAACTCACGACCTTGCGCTTGCCGGGCAGGCGCTTAGACCGCTGAGCTAGATCCCCAGCCCTGGTATTTCTTAAAAGCTCCAAATGCCCTAAAGGCAAAAGTATCAGAGATTCTAAACTTAAGTTTTTCATAAAAGTTATATATTCTGCTTGACAAAACTGTGTGATATACTTTAATAATTTAGGATAATGGGAGACTCATTAAACTTTGTAAAATATAACAAAACAGTAACATTACATAAAATGAATTATTCTTACTGCATTTACTCTACCAATTGTATATTTCAGTAGAGTTTATGGTCCTAGTAATTAGAATTATCATCACTAGCATAAAAAATGAAATTATTTAATACACCTCTAGAGGAGCAGAAAAAATGTGAAAGATGAAAGACATAAAGCAAATTCCACTATATCAATCAGCATTCTTTAGTAAAAACTTGTAGTTTAATCAAGACAGTGTAATCAACTAAAAGGAAGGACTTAATACATATACTAAGTATGAAGATACTTATAAACATAAAATGCATTTAATAAAATTTAGACTGCAAGTTCTAAAAAATACTATAATACTTTAATTCCTGTTTAAGCTAAACAGCAAATAAAACATTAACAACTCATGGAAAAACAACTTCATACCTAAGAGACTGGAAAACCAAGTAATTTTGTGATGGTTTTGGTTTCTTATGTGATTTGGTTGGGCTCCATCTCACACATTTATTAAATGGTGTAAGCAATTTTTAGCTAAATATCTAACAAGATGTCATCCTAAAACCTCATGTTCCTATAGTACTGTGCTGTTAGCAGGAACAGCTTGCAAAAGATTTATGGCTTCTATTAATTACACTAAAAATATGGTAGATTTGCTCAAAGAAATCAATTGGAACAGGGAAAAGCAAGTCTATTTTTAATTACAATCATACATTTAATATGACTCTTATTATCAGTTCTTTCTTTTCATTTATTCCCAAAGTAAAACGCAAACAGATTTTTTTTGTTTTCCTAGATTTAAGCCCGAAAGAAGAGATTTTTTGATTAATACTTTATATGACTTACAGGGATGTTATACAATGCCTCTGTTCTATATTACTTTAGGTTTTGTTTACTTATTTATTTACATATTTGTAATAAATGCATTTTTCCAGATATAACTCGGTATTTTCTGCATTTATAGAAACAACATAAAAGATAAAAGTTAAAAACAAAACAACTCGGAGAGCAGAAGAGAAAATAAAAATAAGAAAAAAGATACAATTTACAAAATACCTGCACCAAAATACATTCAAGCTTACATTTAGAACTACATTTCAGATTTTTGAACACTTTTTGTTGGGCATTAAATCAATATCAATTTCATGCTCACTGATGTTCCCAAGCAACTCTGTTTCTTTGTCCAATATGGCCCTGGACACTGAACCCTAGTGATAGCTTATATTCCCAAAGCTTTATGTGGCTTGGCACAGCTACAGAATCTGAATTGGTAACAACACTCAAATTATTCTTTTCACTCTTGATTAAGCTCTTGTGACAAGTATAATTGATTATCCCATATATTTATTATTTAAAAGAAAAAATATCCATTTTTTTAGGTCAACTCATTGAAAGACAGAAGAATAATTTGTCATGAATGAAACTGCAAATGTATTAACAACTTGTTTTTGCCATCTTTTTTTTTGTGTGTGTGTGTGTGGCACCAGGAATTGAACTCACGACCTTGTGCTTGCCGGGCAGGCACTTCGACCGCTGAGCTAGATCCCCAGCCCTGTTTTTGACACAGGGTCTCACTATGCTGTTCAGGCTGGCCTTGAGCTCACTTTGTAGCCCAGGCTGGTCTTGAACTCACGAAGATCCACCTGTCTCAGCCTCCCGAGTGCTGGGATTACAGGCGTGAGCCACCACGCCCGGCCTTTTTGCCATCTTTTAACATCTCTCATTTTGGTAGGGTTTGCAGGTGAGCCTTTTGTCCCCTTAATACTTAGAGAAAGGTTAAAATATACAATTATGCAGAAAAAAAGCCTAGAAGAAATGCACCAATATGTTTACAGTGTTTATTACCTAGTCAAAAATCAAGAAAAATTTTCTTCTTTAGATGTGCCTAAGTTCTCAAAATTTTCTCCAATGAAGCTATCATGAAAAATATAACTTGTATATTAGAAATGTCTTAACACATAAAAAAAAGAATAATATATGTAATCAACCAACATTAAAGAGTAGTTTGGCTATTAAGAAACTGACTGTGGAAAGATAGATCCTTCTATCAGATGATACACTTTGACCCAAGTGATTCCTCTAAAACTAAATACATGGCCCAGTTGGTCCTTCAGAGTACTCCACCCACAAGGAAAGGGAGAGGACCAGTCACTGAAATAACTCTTGTAAAAGAAGCTAAACTGTCTGACCTTAAAGAAATGCTGCTTTCAGAGAATTTTAAATGCTTGGGTAACCAATCTATGAGCAGAGTCTGAATCATTAATCTCAAGTCTAACCACTTCAAGACCTGGAGGCAAAGACCGCAATCCAGTTAAGAATAGGGTTCCGGTCCTATAATGCAAAAAGAGACAAAGACTGAACTTTAACTGAAAAGAAAACCAAAGGTTCTAAAGGGGCTGAGAAGACCAAAGAGAATGCAAGCTTAAATTACCTATGAAACATTTTATTTGCAAACCAATGCAATTAGAAAGACTGGAAAATAGAGTAATTTCTTTGGGTTATTCTGTTCTCACTTCCAAACTGATAAATTCAAGAAACATAAAATGTACAGAACAGAAAAGACAATGAATTACTTAAATTTTCTCAGCTCAGGAACTCTACAATGAAAGCTTTAGCATTTAAATTTCATCTCAACTGTGAATTAGTAATTAGTGTTCAAATAGGCAACTACAACATAACATACCACGTGGTGATTTAGGAACAAACCACAATATGCATAACATATTTTAATATTACTAAATTTAAAAAGAGCCTTGAGATATATGTACCAAAGAAACACTAGTACCACGTTTATATTTTCCTGGACATTCATATTCAATTATTCCTCCATATGAAAGGATCATCTTAACACCAAGCAACTCAGCATGAGCTGTACTCTGTACCTGTCCAAGAGAAACACTGCAAATTGGATTACTTCCCATAACTCATTAGTGGTTGTAGTGTTATTCTTTTTGATTAATGGTGCTGCAATGAAGTAAATTCTTGATAGCACAGAACTTAAGTGATGAAATGCACATATTATCAGGGTTGAAAATGAGAACTCGTAAAATCTTTCTGATTAGTCAATCAGTTCAGGAATGTGTATCAGTCATCTCTGCCAGACACTGTTCTAGTTCTGTGAATCCAGAGATGAAAAGCATACAGACAGGCTTTTACTAGGTTGCAGTCTAGAAAAAAGAATAAAATTACAAGTACCGACAATGACAACACAGCACAGCCTATGCGGACAGAGAAATTGAAAAGGCATCAGAATTCCATTTCAAAACCCAGACATGGACACTCAAGTCATGGGCCATGAAACAGAGAAGACAGCACAGCCAGAAATGGAATATGATGGGAATTCCCCTCCATATATGAATGGAGTGGCACCATATCCAGCAAATGGATAAAAGGAAAGCCCTAAAGCCAGACACCTTCTGCGAAAATGTCCTTGGCATTCTTCTCTCTCAACTAAGTAATTGTAAATACTAACCCAGAAACAAGATTTCATGATTGAGGTGCCCTAACAACATCTAATTGCAAAGACCCCTAAAAATCACTGGCATGCAGCTTCCCCACTGCCCAGGACTTCTGTCTCATATTCCCTTGTCAGGGTAGGTCCAGGGCAGTGCCTCTTTTCTATAACTGTTTAGACAGCTGGAACAAGATACTTGAGAGGTGAGAAAGGCAGAGAAGCAATTCTTAAATTCAAAACATCCATTGAAAACATTTTAATGGATTAAAAACTGTTCTTTTAAAAAATATGGTGAATTTCAACCCTGTCTTTTGTTCTCTGCCAATAATTTTTTCCCCTCATAGGATATAACCTCACTATTAAGCTCACCAGGAATAAGTATACCAGAGATTCTTTTATAACATGATAAACTCCTAGAATTTGTACAATATAACAGTATTTAAATTTTGTTTTCTCAAGAGCACAATACAAATAAGCATGTTTTGTCTGATATAAACACAAAAAGGCCTCCCTTCAATCTCTCCTTGTAGTTTTCCCATGAGTTCAGATACTACATAAAACTTTTAATAGAAAGGACTATCAGTCTGAATGAGCTCACTCGTATCAGTATTTTTCCAGAGTCAGCATCATACCCGAACTAAGTAAAATAAGTAATTACATAAATAAATACACATGATGTGCATATATATATATATATACACATTTAAGTATACATAAAATAGATACGTGCACTTTCTTCTATATCTGTAGCATAGCTTCAATTCCATATCTATGTCTATGCTTTTGTATATACTCATTCAACACATTCCCCTTCAGTAAAAGGTACCACTCAATAATTGTTTCATAGATGGCTGCTACTGGAAGATGAAGCAATTCCAACATTACAATAGACTACCAGTATAGCAACCGCACCTGCCCAAATCTATTTTGATCTTTCACAAAAAGGGTTTTAATTGCAAATAGTATTCTATTACCTGAAAGCTTATTTGTATTCAGAAAAAGTATATTATAATCTTCACCAGAAACTAATAATGATTTTAATGAAATTGCATTGACTCCTGAGGTTTCACCGTTTATAAGTTGCTTAATTCAGTCTTAGCAAAATCATTCATTACTCCTTATAAACACCAGCAGGGGATCTATGCAGGCAATTATTAGATTAAACTGGATTTATAGGTAGCTTTATTGTAATTGCAATAGAAAAGAATAAAATGTTAAAAATCTACCTTTTCTTAAATATGATACTGTTCACAGTAAACTCTTGGTATCATAGAAAGGTTGGGTCTATGGCCCTGCAGACAGCTTTTTCCTAGTCATTAGTTCCATGACTAGTTAATTTGAAAACTGGAACTCTTCCTTTTAATATATTTATTTCTTCACTTATTTGAATAAAAACAGAGAACTTTAGCATTCCAAGTCCTATTTCCTAAATTAAATACTTCATTTATTTGACATTGAGATGCTTTCTATTACAGTCACCATAGTGCAGCAAGCAATTAGATGATTAATCCCCTTAGAACATAAATCCAAGGGTTGCTATTACTTATAAAGGAACTGACATAAAATGCATGTCATAAGTAATCTATTCACTAATATAATCAACCTACCAAAAATACATATTTATTAGGAATATTCTGGGGATTTAGAGGAAGTGAAAGATCATATGCTGCAAAAATTTCAAAATTTAGTTGAAATGAAATCACATTGCAATCCCTTAATATAAAAAGCAAAACAGATTAAAGGGTTATACTAACTACATGGGCTTTGAATTATAAAGTATCAGACATTAGAAGGTGCTTTCCATTAACCATACATCAAATTTTCTACAAATTGTCCTGGACATACATCTACTCTTACTACTAAAGACTTCTAAAGTTACACCCTCTGCTGAGCTTTCCTCATTCACATTTAGCTTCTAGCTACCAGTTTCTTAATAAATTTACATTCAAGCTAAGATGTGCTATATTTTAAGGGAAAGAAGTAAAAAATGAGTAAGACATATTCTCTAAAACCAGCTTCTCCCTCTAGATAGTGGGTTAGGAGCTTGTGTGAAATGAAACAAGTGCTCCCCAGTAGAAACGAGGAAAGAGCCAAGTGCCACAGTTACACACAGACAGGGCCATTAGATTTCTGATATAGCCAAGGCAGTACCCTATGAACTAGATCTTTCCCAGTGGAATATCAGATTTCCTAACAAGCACTCCTGAATGAATCACAGGTAGGGCAGGGAAGGAACAACTTGTGCTGAGGCAAAAATTTGAAAGAACAGCATGATTTTTTTTAGGAATGGAAAGTTTAGTCTCAACAAAGTCTGAAATATGTTACATGAGACAAAGGCACCCCATGAAGATGTGAACGAGGGATCACGGCACACCATGGAATTTGAGCTTGATCCTACAGGAAGTAGGGAACGATCAAATGTTGGCACTAGATGGACAGATGCCTAGAGCCTAATGACACAGAAGCCAAATAAGATGTCTTGCAAAAGGTTCTAAAATAAATTATAGGAGCCTAAGCTAAGTCTGTCAAAGACAGGAGGAGAAGAGATCATATTTAAGATACATTTTTGAAGTAAATCATGTAAGGTATTGCTCATTTAGTTCTATGTAAGAAGACGGGAAATAAAGTCAAGTAAATTTATGTATTTTCAGCCTTATAAAACTGGGCATATGAGGATGGCAGCAACTGAGATGAAATTATACAAAACAGGAAGGGAGAAAATCAAGTCAGTTCTTAACATGTTTAGTTTGAGATTACTACAATGTATTTAGGACTAAATATATTCAGTTTGCTTCTAGAAATTTTGCCCAAACCACAGGGAAAAAAATAAAAACAAGATTTCTACAGCAATAAGGGACATCACATGTGAAGTAGGAAAAAAACACCACAGCATAGATCCCAACGGTGGAACTGTGAAGGACAGTCCAAGTAGGAGGAGCATGGCACAGACAATATTCAGGAGAAATGGCAAGTGCATTCCTGGGTTGCAAATTTAATACCAAACCACCATCATTTCCGCTAGTATCTGAGTCACTGTATGGAACCTCTGGCCTGTCAAACTGTAGGATTACCCATGCTCCCAATTTAAATTGGAGAAATGAACTATTCTTTTATCAACTTCTTCAGCCAGAGAGCATTTCACTTATATAATATGCTTCAGCAGACCTTAAAACAATGAAGTTGAAGGAATGCAGAGTGAGCAAATTTTGAAGTTTATTAGACTTGACATTTTAATATTTGTATAAGCCGCAAGTGCTAAGCATAATTGGACTTAACTATTGGCTTAGGTTTAAATGAGTTGTGAATTTAACTTCATTATCATAGTTTTGCCTGCTCCTTGAGCTCATTTGCCTAAACAAGGGCAAAAATTTGAGTCACCTTTCTTTTTGCACGCACACCACGCGTATGCATGCACACCATGCGTATGCATGCACGTGTGTGCACACACACACACAATTGAACTGACCTGAAATTATTAAGCCAAAGAATGTAGATTTACCTATTTACAAAAGGGAAGATTTCAAGCAAATTTCAGCAATTTGAAGTCTAAAACTTAGGCTGGAATTCCAGATCTGCTAGTAATCCTGAGCGTTGAAGCAAGTTACTAAGCGTTGGGATAATTCATTTTCCTCAAAAAGAGAGATGTCAATCAGTGAAGATGGTCACGATGAAAACAGAATTCACCCAACTCACCTTGCAGAATGCCTCTGTTCACAGTGTCATGTCAGCACTTGTTGGCTGTCTATAGCAATTAGACCATCATTTTCTGCTTCAACAAACTTTCACCAGTTTGAGGCCTATTTGCTCATCTTCAGGAATGTTGGCAACATAAGTCTACTCTGCTTGCTAAGGTTGATTATCCTAGCTGGTATTGTAGCCTGATACAATTAGTACACAGTAAAGAAGGGAGAGCCACAGTTCAAACAATTCCTTTTCCTGTGAAGAGGAGGTGTTCAGAGTGTAGTGTACCATCCTCATGAATCCAAAAGGTTCCCTTTTCTTTCCTTCTCCTTTATTTTATGACTCTATAAGTATAAGAACAATGAATGGATCTGTGTATGTGGACAAAGTCTATGTCGCCAGTAATCTCCCTGTGAGTTGCATGGATATGAGAAGGAAGAAGCAGATTTGGAAAATGAGAGAGAAGTGTCTGGTTGGAAATGCTTAGATACACACACACACACATACGGACTGGGGGAAAAACTGCTAACAAATCAACACGATTCAGTAACAAGAGAATGTTAATGACAGTGGGAACCTGAGAGAGAACATAATAATATAGTCCTCTTATTTTATAGAAAAGGGAGCAAAGGCAAACAGAGGGAAAAATTATTTACCTGCAAATAGCATCTTACATGGGCCACTCAACCTAACTAATGAAGAGATGTAAAGCACATAAGGACATATGTTCCTTATGCACAGGTGCCAAGTATCCAGATCATGAGAAGAATAAACTAAGATCAAATGAGCTTCCAATTTTCAGAAAATAACTAACTAACTCTTGGAGGAGAGAATATGGCCCCAGATACCACTAATGCACCACACAATATTCTTCTACATGATACATGATAGTCTCAAATCCATCTGTCCCTGTTCCTACACAATTCTAACCTCCGCTACCCCAAAAAGCACATTGACTTTAATTTCATTATTTACTTTATTTTTATACTCTAGTTGAGTCATTTTTATATCTGTATAATAAATTATCTTGCCTCCTAAGTTGTCACATTTTAATCTTCAGGAACTTTGTTCAAAATAATTACAAAGCATATTACTTAGATTATGATTGAATCTGGGTTAACAGAATTTGCTTTACAGCGAAACTTGACAGATCACAGTTTTCCCATTAACTTGGTTTGGGCATCCCTCATTGTACAGAGGAGACACTGGTATCCCTGGGAAGGGAAACCCTTATTTGAATTCCTATATATACAGCTATAATTATTACAGAGTGACATTGATAAAATAAGTAATCTGCATCCTTTTCTTATAATGTCATTTGGAAGAAAAATAATCAACTCCTAGGAAAATTTACTTATGAAATCAAACTTCATAAAAATGAGCAAAATGGAGCCAGGAATTTAGCTCTGTGGCTCACATGCCTGCCCAGTAAGTATGAGGTCATGAGTTCAATCCACCGTACCAAATAAAAAAAACAAGAGCAGAATAACCATTTAAATAGCATCAATAAATCCTCATTTCAATAGTGACATGCATACCTATGATCTACAAATTTAAAGTAGCACTAACAACATTAAAGGATGTTTCCATGTTATCGTGAATTTTACGAGCAACTATTATGTTGGTGTCACATGTTCATGTGTTAAGTGTAACTCAATTTAACCTAACATGGGGAGTTCCTGTCACACTTGGACTGCAAATATCAGTGATTATATGTCAGTCTTCAACCTACATTGTAGTATATTTTAGCCAGGCCTGGTGGTGCACACCTGCAATGCCAGCACTCAGGAGGCTGAGACAGGAGGATCGTTGCAAGTTCAAGATCAGCATGGGCATCAAAGTGAGTTCAAGGCCAGCCTGAAAGGCACAGTGAGACCCTGTCTCAAAAAGACAAGGGCTGGGATCTAGCTCAGTGGCATAAGCACCTGCCTGGCAAGCACAAGCTCATGAGTTCAATTTTCAGTGCCCTCCCCCCAAAAAAACAAAAAAAACAACAACACATATATTGTAATGTATTTTAATCCTATGATCCTTGTCTTGGTTACTTTTCTCTCGTTGCTGAGACAAAATACATGACACCCAAAATTAGGGAAGGGAAGGTTTATTTCTTACAATTCTTGGAGGTTTCAGTCCATACTTAGCTGGTTCCAAGGCAGGGTGGCATGGCTGAGAAGCAGCCTGGCTCCAATCAGCAAGAGCAAACAGGGCAAAAGAGGGAAAATCATGCCTCCTTCCCGACCTTACATTGTACACTGGCTCCACCCCTGGGCAGGTGTAGAATTCACACTGCCAATCTCAGCACTAGACAACAAACCAATCACAAACACTAGATTCAGTTGCTCCCATGACTATATTAGCAGCTTCCATGACTACATGAAGCTTGGGGGCCACCTAGACACAAAATAACAATCCTGGACAATGCTTTCCCATTATATAATTTCATATATAGTTCAATATAGGACACTTTTTCAGCACGCAAAACTGTATGATGTGTCTATACAATTGGAAAATAAAGTGAGGATCTTATTGATACTCTATTAACCTGAGTAATTCAAAGAACTGAATTAAATAGTTAAAGTCCCAGAGTGAAAGTCAGTGGTTTGAATGTCTAATTTAGTGATATCTGTCAGAAATAAAAATTTGCATAATGTAAATTATTAACAAAATATTTTCCTTATCATAGAAGAGGAATAGTGTAAGTTATCTCAAGTAAAGAAACTGCTCAGGAGCAGCATGGTATATTTCCAAAACCAGAATGCCTTTAGCATAGCATCCCCATGGTG
>RJWT010050347.1:0-10863 GCA_004365215.1 Cuniculus paca | reverse complement strand
GGATATCTGTTTCATGGTGATGCATATTGGAATTTAATGAGCAAAAGATCATGGCAGGGATAATAATTACTGTGTTAGGAAGGTCTATAAGTGAAGATAAAACATGTACTACAAAGATTAGTATTGGCTGATGAACAATTTTTGGATGACACAGAAAAGCAGCCTTCACACATTTATTACAAAAGATTCTCTTTGCTTGGATTCTGGTAAAATGAAATCTTCAGGATGACTCATAAAGGAATGGCCATACAAAGATGCGTTGTAAAATTTATTTTCAAAATGCTTTTCACTTTCAGATTTGATTCCCTTCAGGTACTAAAAGTATGAAGTAAACGTATGAGCATCATGTTCATATGTATGATAAATTTTTCTTTAACTAAAAAGTGCTATGCTTTGATCTGTAAGTGCTTGACAAACAAATTCGAAGAAACTACATGTGAGAAAGAGATAAAGTTTATATATGATATTTTATAAAACTTGACATTTGAGGCATTTAGTAGAACATCTACCTAATTGGTACAGTCATTGGGTAATACAAAAATTTCTTAGTCAAGAGTCCAGAATTCCTGGAAGTTTCTTTCCACCTATGAACAAGTGGTTCAGATACTTCAATCAATAATTATTTGTGGTCATCAAGTCACTCTTCTGGGATAATTAACATTTCAAAGCATCAGCTTTAACTGGCTGAATATTCATGGTCCTAAATACCCTGGCCATGAGATATTTCCATATGCAAAAAAGCAGATGCTGAGAAACCCCATTTCTGATACAGATGTTCCATCAAGAAGGAAATTCAAAAATCTGCCTGTTTCACACATTTCTATTAGAATGAAAATTTCCTTCTTTAAAAATTATAAAACTTCTCAAAATAGTATGACTTGGCTGTATAAAATGCTCATATTATTAAGTGAAACAAGCTAGAAGTCTAACTAAATGTGATCTCAGTTTTGTTCTAAAACTATATATATGTGGACAGGAAAAAATGGTTATGATGATACTCACATATTAACAGACACTTCTGAAAGCAGATATTATGGATGATTTTTATTTTCTTTCTTTTCTTTCCCATGTTTCCTGAATTTCCTACAATGGATGTATATCTTTATACTGAGAAAGACTAAAAATGAACACGGTAGCCTTAGAAAGTTTAAGGATGAATCTCTAAAGAGTTGTTGAGCCAGTGTTTCATCAAATGAGAGAGACTTAGAAAAGTCATATTTAAAAGAATCAAGATTATTTAAGTGCCAAAACATAAAATCAGGAAGAACATGAAGAACTGGCGTTATTTAGCTTGCAGAATAAATTACCCACAAAGAGAGGCTGACACAAAATGCTACTTTTTTTATTAAAAAAAAACATTATGTAAAGTTTTATAAAAGGTATAACAGTTTTTTTTTAACTCTACTACTGAAAAAGGAAAATGAAAGCAATATGTCAAATTTAATTCTGACACAGGTATGCTTTCCTGAGATTCAGTTGTTCAAAAGGAATGTAAAAAATACTGTGATGTTTTGTTTTTTGTTTGTTTTGTTTTCTTTTGTCTTTGAGAGCAAGAAGGACTGTCATGTGTCTGTAATTCTATCTGCATGGTATTATATGAAGGAATCTAGTTTCTTTTTCTTCTTTGGGGTTAAGTTTTCTTTAAACTTCATGTATTAGTGTTCTCAAGTCCCTTATTCACATACAGCCGCAGATACATTTGGCGAAGTCTCTGCCAGAGATAGATCTACTTATCCCTGCCGCACAGTGTGACCGTTTGTTACAAAACTATTCCAGTGCTCTCTGGGTGCAAGTTGATTTGAAGAATGGTCAGAATTGATTCAGTTCCGATTTTTAAAATTTCCATTTGTATTTAAAGTCTTATCCTTTCTGCATTATATAGGAATTGGTTTCAAAGTACAACCCCTAAGTACCTCCAAATATAATTTACTAGATCCAAGAGCCTGATCAAAGAGGAATCCAAAGGAACTCTCAGAATTTGACACCCTTGAGCTGTTCTGGAATGTGGCTTGGAAGATGATTAATGTGCAGCAAGGCAGCTTGACAAGGGACTCATGAACTCCTCACCTGTCCCCCAAGGTTCTAAGATGCCTTCAGTGGAATACAGTTATTGTGGGGCGGAAACCTCTTGTCACCTGAGGTCACTTGTTCACTCACTCACTCACTCATTTTTCAGCTAAGATAACTACAAATTGAGTATCCCATATCCAAAATCTTGGAACCAGAGCTTCTCGGGTTTCAAAGTTTTCTGCTTTTGCAACATCTTCGCATACATCATAATGTAAATTTGGAAAGGGACCCAAGGTAAACACGAACTTTGTTTACCTCATGCACATAGGTTGAAGGTAATTTTATATTATATGTACACTGGTTCTGGGGTTTGAACCGGGACCTTATGCATGTGAAAAAGTTGCTGTGCCACTAGGTCATATTCCCAGCCATGCTTTTTATAGTGCTTTAAATAATTTTGTGTATGAGAAAAAGTTTCATGGTGTATAATTTTCTGCTTGTGGCATCATATCAATTGTCAAAAAGTTTTAGATATAGGAATATTTAAGACTTAAGATTTTTGAATTAGGGATGCTCTAAATGTATTAAATCCCTTGAAAACACTGTTATAGACTCATGAGATATATCAATTAGTAAGAGAGAATTCACTCTTGTAGAATTTGTATTTAAGAACAATAAACATAGGCCGGGGATATAGCTCAGTTGCACAAGTGCCTGCCTGGCAAGCAAAAGGTCCTGAGTTTTATTCCTGGTACACCCTCCCTCAAAATAAAAGAACAATAAACATGAAAATGATAATATATTAAGTGATACTGTCCATGAAAACGTCTAAGAGAAGAAGGCAAGGGAATTTAGAAGTGTAGACTCAGGAGACAGGCTGCAGTAAAGGGGTAGAGAGCACGGAGTAGACACTTCCTTAGAAGGTGACATTTGAGCACAGATGTGGAAGAAGGGTGGAATAAGCCATGTGGACATCTGTGAGTAGATATTTCTGGCAAGAGGAGAAACCAGAGCAAAAGCCTAAGGAACAGCAAGACCTGTGACTGAAGTAGACTGGGTGGTGGGACTAATAGGAAATATAGTCAAAGAGGTAAGTGAGGATGGATGGAGGATAACTATCTTCCTGCTCTAACTTAGTTCTTCCTACCTTCCCCTACTGCCACCTTCTGTGCATCTCTCACCCACTTGTCTACCAAGCTTTCTAGCTTAGTCCAAAATGCATTTATCAAATGTCCATTATAGACCAGGCACTGTGCAAAAATACAAGTACCAGTCTTGCATAAAGTAACAATGTCTTACATTGTTTGTACTTCCCAATACACACTCATTTTTTTATTATAATAACAATGCTTCTAGGTGTAATATGTATTCAGAAATCAATTTTCTCCACCCTCCACATGTTTACAAACATAATAAACTTAAAACTCATGCAGATCAGACGTTAATTTGGCTTTTGGATGTAACATAAAAGTAATAACTTGATTTTGGGGGGAAAAATGATGCTTCAGTTTGCTAAATGAACTATATGGTCAGAACAAGCCAGAAGGATCATTATTCTCTTTCAAACATGCTAGATTCCTTTTATTGTTTATGGATAAAATATCAGAGCCTTTCTGGTCCTCTCGGATAATAAGAAATCCAGTTTGGTAACTTGTGCATCTCCTCCTATTTACTGTCGTGGTTTATAACCACCACTAGACTTTCAAGCTGCAGTAGAGAAAAGGGTGAGCCTGCTTAGGATCATCTGTGATTTTCCCAAGTCCTTCTTCCACTCCACCTCCACTCTTGTGTGTGTTACTTTTGATTCAGTCAGTGTGATGGGAAGGGAGGTGGCACAGAGGATAAAGATGTTTGTTGGTGCTCTTATAGTATAGTTCTATCAGTTCAAGTAGGACAGATACCCAGCTCATTTGCTTAAATGATATTTTTGTGGGATCTCCAAGGACTCGCCTTCCCTTCTATACCTTTGTAATATTTTCTGCCTCTGCCCATTATGATGTCCCAAAGTCTCTTCCCACTGAGATCACCTATCCTTAAAGGATTTTAGACAGGTCTATCACAGCAGCTTAACATGGTCTCCCCAAAATCATCTTTTATGCCTTATAAAGAAGTATTATTACAATTGGGGAACCCTAGTCTTACTCTCCAACATGTGACCTTTCTAGACAATAGTCAGACACTGACCTCCTCATTTGGCCCTTTGTTTGCCTCTCCCCCCATACACAAAAGGACATGTTCATGTCCAGGTCACTAAGTCTGCTCTCATTGCAGTAAATATCAGTTCTATATAGGCACATCTTTGCAAATAGCAAACATGTAACCCAGAGTAAAAAATGCCACCTCTTTGGGCAAACACCCCACTCTTGATTGGGCCTAGACTGACTTCCTCATTTGACTTGAGATAGGAAAAAATAAAAATTTTGCAGAAGACAGCAGAGGAAACACAGCTTTTTTTCTAGGCTGACAATAAATTATCTTGTGGCCAGTGTCCTCTCTGCCTTTCCTTAGAGCGAGGCTGAATGTCAGTGACAAAGCAAAATCCTAGACCTATACAAAAAGTTCAAGTCACATCTTACCAAGTCCTGCCCAGACCTCCTTAAAAAGAGGGCGATTGTCCATTTTCTTTTTAATTTTGGGAGCCTTTGTTTGAAACTAACAAACATCCAATGGCAACCTGGTAGTACAGGGCTATTACATTTGTTTTAGAACTCTGCTTTTGGCTTTTATCGGTTGTTTGTAAGCACAAAACATAAGAACTTTACAAGGCTAGAAATATGTGGTAGTATAACGATAACATTAACAACAGTGCTTCAGTTGATTAAAACAGCAACAAAGAGGGAAATTTTAAATACTAAAAGTCCAAAATTATTTAAATTCGTGAATAAAACCTACTCTTTGGATTCAATACTGTTTCATTGTTCTGTTGCATATCTGGAAATTGTATTATTAGATTTTTCATAATATTTTGATATTTCTTTCAAGAACTCATCTTACGAAACCATTTTGAAAATAAATAATATTTTAAAAAATTTTATGACTTGTCTTTAGAAGGATTGAAAAATACTTCATGATTTTCTAAAAATTCTATTGGCTTGCTCCAGATGTAATTAAGAAAATCCTGTTAGACTATGAAAAAAAGGATCTGAAGCAACTTGTTCATTACTGATGAACTTGACCTGGCCCAGATCAGAATAGGATCAACAGAATTCCAGGATTCCTAATTTGGAGCTATCTCGGGAAATTAATATGTATTTGTGAATGCAAAAAGCTTAAGAGAAAATTTACAATTGGACAGACACATTGTTGTTCAAAAGCACTAAACTCAATGACAGAATTATAGAATTCTTGAAAAAAAAGAGTTAATATGGGATCATGTTTGTGTTTTATATGATGATCGATGTTTACTGTCAACAAGCCTTTGTTACAGTAGTGCAACCAAGTCAGCCATGTGGCTAAAATCAGTGAAAGCTCGTCACTGCGGTGGCAGCCAGCGCAGTGACCCAGGAGCAGTCAGAAAGCCAGGAGAGCTGTTGGTTCTCTAAATCCCTGGAAAATGCCTTGCCTTAATTAGCAGACACCAACTTGAGTGACTTCTCCAGAGACTCCCAATTAACTAAGCCTCCAGCCTAGCACCAGTAATACTTTTCTCTTATTAGTTCACACACACATACATTTTGAATCAACAAAAATTCTCAACACTTTGTCACACTAGAACCCAACCAAAATGAATATTTTGGGGAGACAAATGCAAACGGATAAAAATAATTCTGTGTAGTAAGCAAATAATCTTAGAAGTACCACACACCCAATTGCCCTCTAGCTCACAAGCTCACCAGATGATATTTCCTACTGTTTTTCAGTTACTTTTATTTATCCTTCTAACCAGATGAACCCATCATGCCCCCTACTGCTTAGGAGCAATACTACCACAGTGTAAAGCAACACAACAAATCCTGGTATCCTCTAGAGATTCCTTTCTAGCCATATGCTATCCTTCAGAATGCTTGTTGAACAACATTGTTTGTCTCCCCTTGGTCACCAATGCCAGGATAAATCTGTGGAGTCATGCTGGCAGGAGAAATGGCCTTCAATAGGCAGCAACAAACAAGTTCCTTATTACTGACCTCACCATCTGTCCCAGTTTCCACAAGCCACATATAGAACAGGCTTCAGCAGGGTTAGTTCAGTGTACAGCCAATATCTACCAGTCGGGTCAGCTTGAATAACCAGACGGCATCTGTGCAGAGCCACATACTTAGCTAACATCATTTATCTGCACCAGACAAATGCTCTACTGCTGCCGAGAGATCATTCATAAATGTCTTGGTTTGGAACCTGTACGTGGTGGAGACAGCAATCTCTCTGTGACGAAGGCAGGAAGTATTACTTCCTTCATGTTAAAACGGTACCTACCAAAACCACCTGGATTACAAGCACTGCATGTGAAAGAAGCGCTGGATGGCAGATTGATTATCAGCCCTTTTTAAAACATTGTATAGGATAGCCAGAGATGTTCCCAAGATGAAGTTGTTTCCTAAAAGCCCGTTTCAAAAAGGTAGATGATCCTACATGCTTTGCCACTGGAGTCTCAATATAAATCAGTTTATTCCTGCTTGCAGCACATTTTGAGTGCTCAAAATATCACATTTGGTGACAAGGATAAAAAAGACAGTGCTCTCAAACCAGCAATATTAAAGTAAGTGCGCCAAGAGCATCTTATGAAAAAACTGATAAAGACACAGCACTGGCAGAATGTCTGCAGAGAAGCATGAGAGAAATTATTTGGTCCTATTAATACCATTAGGAGAAGGCTTATGGAAAAGTTATTTTATTAAGAGTTTGTGTTATTAACACATATTTCCCTATCTGGAAATTAATGCTGCACAATATACTAAATAGTCAATCTTCAAGAAAAATGATAAACCTGGAAGAGCTACATTACTACCCAAAGTATTGGTCATTGTACAGTGATTTAAAATTTAACAGCCACATTAAACATCAAGGCAAATCAATAGTGATATGTTCAGTCTCTCCCAGGCAGATGACTGAATATGCTGAAAGCATTATGCGCTTGGATGGCATAGCATCAGCTGGTACATGTGTCATTGAGGCCACTGTCCAGTACAGTCAGCTCTGGGAATGCATTGCTCTTACTTATGTGTGGAGAAACTGCCATTCCTCAGCTATGACAGACCCACAAGGACCACACAGCAACACCACCAGCGGCTGAACAATAAACAGAACCACACTGAACTATTTGCTAGGCATTTACCATATTATTTTCTAAACTCCATTAGAAAAATGAATAGCCATTAAAATAAATAAAAAATGAAAAGGCTTGGGGTATAGCTCAGTGGCAGAGGATTTATCTATTGTATATGAAGCCCTAGGTTCTAAACCAGCACCACAAAGAAATGAATAATAAACTAAAAATTAGTAGGCAATCATCCTTAGCAAATATCATACTTATGGAATAAAGATATCTTAGGTGAGCGGTTGTCTGATTTGCACTAGTCTTAAATGCTGTAGTACTGGATATTCATTTTAACTTTTTTTTTATAGTTTGAGAACATGTAACACTTTACTCTTTACCATTGTTGAGAATGGCATAAAATAAAAAAATTTAGTTGCTTTTGCCTTAGATTTCCTTTCTGGTTATCAAAAACTTGTATTCTCCAGTAACGAAAACAAAAACAAACTTGCATTCCTATTTCTGAGGTATCTCTTAATGGTAACATCTCATTCTCACCAGAAATCTTTTTGAAGAATTTAGACCGTTCCTCTATGATTTGTCCAAATACCTGATGTTCTTTTGGATTCCAGCAGTCTTTGTGACTTTCTAGTTTTGGAGCACTAATGATGAATTTCTGCTTTAATGACAGAAAGTTTCTGGGGTGGAAAAAAAGCTTCAGTGAGTAGGATTTCAGAATCCCATGTGAGGGATACTAGTCTCGTTAGAATTCCAGGAGAGCGTGGTCCTGTCTGGCTTAGAAAAATGTTACTATGTGTCCAACATGGCACATGTGGAAATGTGTGTACACTGATAGATTTGGGAGGCATACAGAGAGTAGGAGAGCTCCACTGAATCCTGATGCTAAGTATGAGACCTGCCTCTCATTTTCTCTAAAACAGAAAAAACAGCAAGAGTACTCACCTCAAAGAGTGATTGGGAAGAGTATATGAAAAAGAAGGATGTTTAGCCCAAAGCATAGCCCAGTGAATGCTTAGGATTTTCTTATTTGGGTCAGGGTGATGTGAACTGAGTTTCTGGTTTAAAATCATGTTGGACTTCAAACCTGGGAAATTATGCAGGTCATTCATATTGTGTGGAAGCAGGAAGTGAAATATGACTTGGCATCACTCCAGGTAACTGGCAAATAGGTGGGCCTGAATTCCAGACCTAATTTTGTAATGACTCATCATGTTACTGTTGCAAATTACACCAACTCTCTGGCCTTGGGTTCCTAATTTGAAAGGAGGAAGCTGGACTCAAAGTCCCTTCTGATTTAAATTATATTGGACCTACTCTCTCATTGTGGAGCAGGGTGAAAACAACATTCTCTCAATCCGGTATTTCCACTGTTATCCTATTTCTTATAAGGCTCCATCATTAAAAATCCTCTAGCACCATCTTTTAAAAGAAAATTACCCATCGATCAAATTAGATATTGAGTACTGAAATATGAAAGATATAGAAGACATAAAACAAAAATCTTGATCTGTTATAGGATCTTGAAATCTACTTGGAAAGAAAACAATTTACTACTTTGTTTTTAAAATATGACATTCACTGAAGTCCAGATGAGGACCACAAACAACTAATTCACGTACCTGAGTGCCTCACAAAGTAGGTTACAGATTTAAAATACAATTTTAAAAACTTAACATATATCAGGAGTTATTTAGGAAGCAAGAAGCCCTTGCATGGAAAAGCAAGGGCAAGCCATACTACTAAAACAAGACACCAAGTATAGCTCTGACTTGGTGTCTATTGGTTGCCAAGTCCTTGTGATCTGACAAAAATAGATGTCTAACTTGGTTTTAAGAGGCAAAACTTAGCTCCTGGTATGATCAATTAGGAAATGTTTGTTACACAGATCCCCATTTAAGGAATGTTTATTAATATGATGCACAATGCCTACAACCGGGGTTTTATAAAATACACAAAAATGTCTTTCAAGTAACTGGGCCATATCAATTCTCAGTGAAACCCAAGGATTAGTTAAATCAACTCAATAGAAGTACTATATGCCTGAATGAAACTAAGCTAATAAATCTAGGAACGTTGCTCCATGGTTACCAAACTTAATGCTTAGAGACATTCAGAAAAATAGTGGATTAAGCTGCCCTTTAGCTGACTTACTGTTAAAAATACCAATTGCCTCTGAAAAACTTTTTAAGTAGTATATATTACATATATATTATGTATATATATATATTCTGCCTGGGAAAAGTAACCTGTTAGATACTGTTCACCTTTGTGTAAATTATTTTGTCAACATTCTAATTTTACTGGGAGGTAAGTTTCAAGGCAGTATCAACTTACTTCATTATTAGGCCTGGGACCTCTAATAAGACACAATATTACAAGTGCTAGAAACTGCTATCAAATTAGAAAATCCAGATAATAAAAATCTGCTTATACCTTAAGCCTGAGCCTAATGGTCATCTTCTTTAAGGAATCCTGTGTTGATATATTTCCCACTCTTCCTTTGAAACTCAGTGAAATAGTAGAAATATTAATTCAATTCATTTCATCCTCACGACAGCCCAGGGAATAATGACTATTAATACTGTCCTTTTGCCTCTAAGGAAAGTAGCACATGAAGAGGATAAGGAATTATTTCAAACCTCCTGCCTGTTAGTAGTCTGGAGAGGTGAATTCAGACGGTCTGGCTTCAGAATCTATGGTCACAGTTCAACAAAGATACATGAAATTCAGTCTTGTTTTAAATAGATTGTTTGTCAAAGGAAAATAAATATTTATACTCAGGTCTAATAAAAAGGATTATTTTTATTTTTAAAATAGAAAAGTAACTTAATTGAAATGTGGAAAGTGACAGCCTGCCCAGTGTTTGAAAGCCTAGGGTCAAGCCAGAGCCAGGTGTTTTAGTTTAACCTACTTCGGACATAACCTGTTACCCACAGGTAAAGAAATTATTACCTGTGGAATGTTCCCACCCACAGTTAACCAATTACAGAGAATCTCCATCTAGTACTATTAGAATGTATATTCAAAATTAAAAACAAAATCTTATGTAGATAATGATTTTGTACATACATATCATAGATTTCATACAAGAGTGGAGAAGGGATTTTCAGTCGAAATATGTGATAGGGTAATAATTGATAATTATAAAGGAAAAAATTAAAAGGTCTTATACACCAAGGCAAGTTGCAAAAGGATTAAAAATATATATAAGAACAAAACAAAGACAAATAAAAAATAAAATGGAATATTTATCAAATTTCTGTAGGTAATCAATTTTAAAAAGAAGCAAAGAGGGACTGGGGATCTAGCTCAGCGGCCTAAGCGCCTACCTGGCAAGCGCAAGGTCATGAGTTCAATCCCAGGTGCCACAAAAAAAAAAAAAAAAAAAGAAGAAGCAAAGAGGAAAAAAGACAAAAATAGATTTCTTGACAAAAATTAGATATAAATTCAAATGAAAATATGTAGAAGGAAATGAAACTATCATATCGCTATATTTTCATATTACTGTTGAGAAATAAAATTTAAAAGAATAAAGTCAAGAAATAGCTTTATCTGCATAAATTATAGAATCTGGGTACATATTATGCAACATAAATTGGGAATAGGCTACCAATAGATTTAGGGAAAAAGTAAACACAGCA
>RJWT010050346.1:0-10836 GCA_004365215.1 Cuniculus paca | reverse complement strand
GAAACCAAAGCCTCTTGCATGCTAAGCAATTGATTTACTACTGAGCTATCCTGTGCTCAGGGATTTGAATACTTTCTTTTGTACCAACTTCTTTATTTTTTAAAACATTTAATTTCTGTTAGTACATGAGTTCATACATAATGATTACATTAATTGTGGGGCATTGGTACATGTACATAATATATCTTAATTCTTTTAACTCCCCTTTACTTCCTCTCTTCCCCCTACCTCTTCCTCTTGCTTTTTGTAGGATCCAAATCATACATACCTTTTTAGCTTCATGGAGGAAAACTTTAAAGAGTTGATTTTGGTACATATTGAAACTATGTGTCACAGCTGAATCGCCAAGTATTTTAGCTGATACAATTAATAAGAATGGATGGCATTATATAGTTCAATGCAAAATAAGTTTTAAAGAAATTAGAACATTTCTTACTACTAATAATGTTGCCAATTAAAGGTTTACACATATAGCACTAAAGTGAGTGATACTTAGCACAGATACTCAGAAAAATGTCCAGAAAGAGAAGAGAAGGTGAGTTAGAGAAGAGAGGCAAATCAGCAAGAACTTCAGGGGCTGTTGGTGATTCAGACTGACTACATTGAGTGCTGAGAGGAAACAGATTTTGGGTAATACACCAGGGCTTAGCTAGTGGATGTGTAAAGAATAAAATCTCTCAGTTCAGGTGGTTGGGTTGGAATCTTGCCAGTAGTAGTTCTTAGCTGTGGGACTTGGCGTGGTATTTAAACTTATTCTACTTCAGTTACCTGGTCAGAAAAAATGGGCAACAGCATTTATAAGATTATTTTCAGGATTAAATTAGATTTGTGAATACAGTTCCTAATATAGAGAATGGTATATATTTTACTTATTCTTCATCTGGGTAGATTTTGGACAAGATGGGAAGTATAGACACAGAGAGAATAAGTTTCGTAGTCCTTGTGGCTGCTGTTTCACACACCTTTATACAAGAAAAAAGAAATCTTTGAACCAAATGAAGAAACAGTAAAACATAGAAGCGGAGAGGACTTGATTTCAAAAGTTCTCTTGGGGTACAATTCTTACTGCATGTTTTTGGAGTTCACTTATGTTAACTGTTGCATTTCATTTTATGGATAAGCTACAATATATTTATCATTTATAGTGGGTAGATATTTGGCTTATTTTCATTGTTTTGGTATTGCAAATACTGTGGCTGTAAGATTCATGTAATATGTTTTTCAGTGCATACGGTATGTGTATGGTATTTAGTTGGAAAGTACCTAGGAGCATTCATCAAGAGCTCCCACACAGCTGCTTTATCATCTCACTCTTCTGGTCCTCTGGCCTTGCCCTCTCTTCCACTTTTCAACTCTAATACCAGTGACTTTGATTAGCAAAATTGAAACCAGAATCACAGGTCAGGGGGCTTCTAGAACATGGAGTTCTTGGCTGCTGCTTTTGTGATGCAGCAGAAATATGAAAAGATGGGGCAGGTGATGGTGAGCTGACAGTAAACAATAAAGCATTAACATTTTTTGGCTGATGGTCATACAGACATTGTGTTCTGTGCTATTTCTGTGGAATTATCCTATTTCCCCATTGGTTTATAAGTCCTTTTTATTTGTAAAATGTATTTAAGTATTCAGAGATGAGCCTTTTATTAGTGATATCTTTCACTACTCTGAGCTTCACCTTTTCTCTCATAATAGTTTTTTGATGAATACAAGTTCTTAATTTTAATGTCATATATTTTACTAATCCTTTCCATTATTGTTAGTGTTCAGCACATGGCATTTGACAAATCTTTCTTCACCATTTGTCCAGCTGCTTTTTTTTTTTATTTTAAAGAGAAAAAAACAGAAAAGAAAAACAAAAAACAAGAGACATCCAAACAGCAACTACAAGAACAACAAAAAACCCCAAACAATAACAATATAGGCTATCAAAACATGATAGGAATTTAACAATGGTTGTAATGTTGCTTATCGTTATCTTCAAAAGAGTTGCTTTGATTAACAGATATAAACATGCAAAATTGATCTAGTCATATGAGTATTAACTGTTCTTTTCCACAAATGAATAGAATTAGTAATATAATCATCTTAGCTATTTTGTGTGTATATAAACCAAGTGGCAGCTTAAATGATAGGCCTGCTATCTCCCTATTTAAACAAATTTATATCATTTTCTCTTTCCTTTTCTTCTTTCCCCTGTGTGGCAGTTATTTTTCTCCTTTGAGCAGTTTCTTACCTTTTCACAATATCTATTGTAGATTTTGGATCTTATTTACTTTTTCAGTTTCTTATACTATGGACACAATATGGTATTGGCACCTGATTTATTTCATTTATGAATATGGTCTCAGGTGGCATTCATTAACCGAGACAAGCCTCGATGAGATCCTTCTTTATAGCTGAGTAGTACTTCATTGTATAGAAATACCACATATTTTTAAACTATTCCTCAATTGATGGGCATTGAGGTTGTTTCCAATATTTGGCTATTATAAATGTGCTGCCACAAACATGGGTGCACAAATATCACTGTGGTATGATGTTTTCAATTTTTCTGGGAAAATTCCCAGAAGTGGGATAGCTGGGTTGAATTGGACTTCTAATCCTAGCTTTTTGAGGAACCTTCACACTAATTTCCAAGTGGTTGCACCAGTCTACAGCTCCACAAACAGTGGAGGAGGGTTCTTTTTTCCCCATAGCCCCTCCAGCATTTGTTATTTGTTGATTTGTTGATCTTGGCCATTCTTTTTGGAGTAAGATGGAGTCGCATCATTGTTTTAATTTGCATTTCTCTATAATGACCAATGATGCTGAACATTTTTTCATATATTTATTTGCCATTTGTATTTCTTTATCTGAGAAGTGTATATTCATCTCAGATGCCCATTTTTGGATTGGGTCTTTGAATTTTGGGGGTCTGATCTTTTTTAATTCTTTATACATTCTGGATTGAAGTCCTTTGTCTGAGGGAGAGTTGGATAAGGGTTTTTTTTTCCCAGTTCATGGGTTTTCTTTTCACTCTGTTGGAGATTTCTTTTGACATGCAAAACTTTTTAATAAGACAAGATCCCAGTTGTTGATTCTGGGGAGTATTTCCCATGCAGTTTAATTTTTGTTCATGAACTTTCTACCTAAACCTGTCTTCAAGATTTCTACCTACTTTGTCTTCCATCAGATTTAGTGTTTCTGTTGTAATATTTAGATCTTTGATCCATTTCGACTTTAATTTAGTGCATGGTGATAGACATGGGTCTAGCTTTAGTTTTCAGCAAATGGAAAGCCAGCTTTTCCAGCACAACTTATTAAAGAGGCTGTCTTTCTTCTAGTGAACATGTTTGGCTCCTTTGTTAAAGATAAGGTGACTGAGTGTGTTTGTATTTGTTGCTGTATCTTCTAATCTGTTCCACTGACCCTCAGGTCTGTTTTTTTGCTAGTACCATGCTGAGTTTATCACAGTAGCTTGATAGTATAATTTCAAGTCAGGGATTGTGATACCTCCTCCCTTGCCTTTGTTGTCCAGGATCACCTTTGCTATTCTAGGTCTTTTCTGGTTCCAGAAGAATTTTAGGAATGTTTTTTCTAGATCTGTGTGGTATGCTAATGGTATTTTGATTGGAAATTCATTAAATTTGTATAACAATTTTGGGAGAATGGCCATTTTCACAATGTTTGTTCTTTCTATCCATGAACAAGGAATGTCTTTTCATTTTTGGAAATCCTCTTCGATTTCTTTTATTTAAAGTAATGTATTTTTCAATGTATAGATCTTTTACTTCCTTTGTTAGATTGTTTCCTAAGTATTTTTGTGTGCTGTTGTGAAGGGTGTTCTTTCTCTGATTTCTCTTTCAGTGAGTTTGTTGTTTGTGTACAGGAATGCTATTGATTTTTGAGTGTTGTCTTTGTACCCCACTACATTACTGAATTTGGTTATTACATGCGGAAATCTTTCAATGGAGTTTTTGGGGTCTTCTATGTAGAGTATCATGTTACCTACAATGATAATTTAGCTTGTTCCTTTGCTATCCTTATTCATTTTATTTCTCTCTTGTCTAATTGCTCTGACTAACATTTCCAGAACTATATTGAATAGGAGCAGTGATAGTGGACATCCTTGTCTTGTTCCTGATTTTAGGTGGAAAGCTTTCAGTTTTTTTCCACTTAGTAAGATGTTGGCTGTTGGTTTATTGTATATGGCTTTTATCAGATTGAGGTAAACACCATCTATTCTGATTTTTCTGTAGGGTTCTTATCATGAATGAGTGTTGGACTTTATCAAAAGCTTTTTCTGCATCTACTGAGATGATCTTGTGATTCTTGTCTTTGGTTTTATTGATATGGTGTATTACATTTACTGATTTGTGTATGTTCAACCATTCCAGCATTCCTGGGTTGAATCCTACTTGGTCATGGTGTATAATCTTCTTGATAATTTGCTACATTCTGTTTGCCAGTATTTTATTGAGGATTTTTTTTTAAATCAATGTTCATTAGGGAAATTGGCCTGTAGTTCTTTTTTTTTTTGGTCGGATCTTTCTCTGGTTTTGGTATTAGGGTAATACTTGCTTCCAGGAATGAGTTAGGGAGAATTGCTTCCCTTTCAATTTCATTAAAGAGTTTGAGAAGTGTTAGCATAAAGTCTTTCCTAAATTTCTTATAGATTCAGTAGTGAATCCTTTAGGACCTGGGCTTTACTTTGTTAGTAAGGTTCCAATTACATTTTCAATTTCATTAGCTGAAATTGGATTATTCAGTAGTTTTACATCTTCTTGATCCACCTTTGGTAATTCATGTTTCTAGAAATCTGCCCATTTTTTCTGTGTTATCAAACCTATGAGAGTAAAGGTTTTTGGAGTAGGTACTTTCAACTTTTTAAAAAATTCTATTCCAGGTCAGGTGTGTCTATTATAAATGATACTTTGTTTTCTATTTTTCTCCTCTTTGCCACTTAGTTTGATGTTATTATGTGTAATGTTTTACAACTATTATTGTGGTTACCTCACTATTCAATACCTCCTGGATTTATCGATGTCTAATATAAAAAGTACTTTCACCTTTTCCTTGAGTGTACATAAGTCCTAAAATATTTTAACATCATTTGTTACCCTGTTCAGCTTAAATAGGTGTTATGTATTATAAATTTAAAACCCCACAAAGTATTTTTATTTTTACAAACATTATTTATATTTACCTATATACTTTAAGCATGTTTTCTTTTGTTCTTGATTTCCAGTTGCATCTGCTTATCTCAACTAATAGTATTTTTCTTTTGCCTACAGAATTACCTTTAATTTTTCTTTTTAGTGTACCTTATTGATAGTGAATTCTTTCAGAATTTCTCTGTCTGGATATATATTTATTTCTGATCTTCATTTTAAAGCTATTTTTGGTATGTAATTAAGGTCTATATTTCCTTTTAGTAACATGAATTTTTCATTTTATTGGCTGGATTCTACTATTGAGAAGTCAGCTATAAGTCTCATTTATTTTCCTTTGAAGGTAATATATCTTTTCTTTTCTTGTGTCTGTTTTTAAAATTTCTTTTAAATTTTGCTTTTCAGCCATTTTACTATAGTGTGCCTAAAAATCTGTGTTATATGTGTGTATTTGTATTTATTCTTTTTAGTATTTATGGTGCATATTGATAGCTGTAGTTCAAATAAACATCAATGTGTTTTCTGTGTAGCCCTGTAAATCTGCTGAAATTTCTGTTGAGAGTCAATGAAAAGTTCTGCTCAGCTTCTCACCTGCTTCTTCAGGAACATGCAAATATTCTAGGAGAAAAGTAGCACCAGAATTGCCTCATCTAATTGCTTCCTCCCATCCCAACCCAGTAATGTACTTGCCCATACAGTTCTTCATTGCTCTGTTATCTCTGAAAGGAATAAAGAATAAAATCAACCCAGTCTATTAAAAACACAAAATAGTACTTTGAAATGAATTACATTTGCTCTTTTAGAGAGGAGAACATAAATCATAAACTGGTTTTCTTTAAAGCTTCCATAGGTACATACTATGATTTAATACCTTTCTTTTGATATGTAGTTTTAAATGTATAAATAGCTTGTGATTCAAAAATATATCCTGAGACTTAATAATTATCTGCTTATGAATTTCTTTCTGCATTATTTCTAAGTAAGCTTGTGTATTACAGAAATTCTACTAAGTCCCAGGAATAAATTTTCAAGGTAAGCATATTTTTCCTATAGAAATGATGTCCATTCTCATTTTGGAAGCTAACAAATCTTCAATTCAACTTAATATTCAAACAGTATACTTTAAATCATGGGAATAATTTTTGAAGAAAATGTTTTGCTAAATTAGCACTTTCGGTGTTTCTTCAAAAGCTCATTTCTCACATTTAGCTTACATGCTGTACACACGAATAGCCTTGGCTTGTTATCTCTTTATTTCAAGACTATCAATAAAGGATTGCAGGGCCCTGCCTCCAAAGGATTATGTTGTCTAGAGCTGTAGCTGTCATTGAGTGCTTCCTCAATTGAGAGTAGTTTTTCAGTTCTATTGTGTTTTCTCAACAAATTAGAATAAAATGACCCATGATTAAATAGTATTAAAATATGATCTAAAGGTGAATGGTGTGGGTCTTTGTAGTAAATTGGCCTGCAAGGAAAACTACATCTGCTGAATGGCATCTGGGTGATGCTGTGAGTAGACTCTGCTGTTGACATTTATTCCTACTGGAGAGTCACTTCACATAAGCCCACAAAATATTAAGTGCTTAATAGTTTCTAAAGTTGTTTTCTCCTTCAAAGTAAGTAAAACATTTGTTGAGTGTATTGAACTGGGATATAGCATGATACCTCAGGGAAACTAAAATGCTTAAAAATAATGACAGGTCAGTCTTTAGTCAGGGCTGGGAATGTAGATCAGATGAGAATGATGAAAAATAAGCATAGGAATGTGAAGAATAAAGGACTTGGAGAAAGAGAAGTCAAAAATCAGTCAACTGCCGGGATCAAACTTCGATCTTTACCTGTTAACTTTTTGAATGAAACAAGATCTCCTAGTGTACTTTTCTTAATTTTGCAAACAGCATAACTAAATAGCTATTTTAAAGTTTTATTTTTAATGTTTATGCTTAAATTGTTTGTAGAAAGTCATGAGTAGACTTAGTAACTTTACTTTTCTTAATCTTTGCTTAATCGTATTTAGGTTTCCATAGTCTTCACGTTAAGTTGCATAATTAATTTTTATATATGATAATGTGGTTTATTTGGAGAGCTAATACCTGAGCCATCAGTTAATATGTTTCCAAGAGCTTGTTTTTAAATTAGAGTTCTGAACTGGTTTCAGTGAAGTTCCATGTGTGTATCTTATATGTATTGCCTTAGTACTGGGGATTTCTGGTTTGAGTGATAGCATTCTTCTGCCAGAAAATTTGGTACCTAACGCAATTAATCCTGTTCCCGATGTAATAAATCCTGTACTTATTTATCTATTAAGAATGCTGTGCATAAAATTAAGTTAGTGCTCCATAAATAATGCATAACTCAACTAAAATAATTTGTGGCTGTTGATCAGGCCACAGTAGTCTATGGCAGTGCCCTAAATACTCATGACATAGATCTCTTGGTCCAGAAAGTGCAAAGCTCTATAACAAAGAGGAACAAAAGTGATGAAAGGGAATTTCTTCTAGTTTCCTGAGGGTGGTGCCAATATAAATACTATCTTGAAATATGTGATGCTAATTTTATATCACCAGTACCCTATCTGTATTTTTCCCCCAGTACCTGGGTAACATACTGGTAATTCCCATTAAAATTTTCTTGATACAGCTTTTTAAGGCCTTTATTTTGTGTCAAACTTTAAATGAGTTTGCAAAGCATAAAGTATTCAAATTCTTCCATTCCAAACCTTGAAGTAATGTAGCTTTAATATTTATATGTGATATTCAAGAACATTATAAAATTTATTGTCAGTCATATTTAAAACAAATTAAGAATCTACAAATGCAAATTTGAATTCAAGCTGCATGAACACTCTTAGATTATAATATATAGGCAATAAATTACAGAGTGAGATTTATTTTTTTAAATGCAAATGAATCCATCTGGAAAAATATGATAAAATCCTAACAATTTAATAGAAGAAAAAAAAAACCTGGAAAGCACTAGTGACTGAGACTTTTCTTGATGAATAATGGTTTGTGCTGGATAACAAATTAAAAATAAGCTTTCAACTTTGAGTTTGGTAAATGACATCTTTTGAGACGTTTATATACAGGTTGGATAAAATAAAACCCCTTTACAGTTCATGTTTTGGATAATTATAGGGGTACAGTTTTAATTTGAGTCACATGTGCGGAAAGTCTAAGTCACTTGAGGGGAACATTTGTTAACTGAAAGGAGATACCAGGCATAATTACATTTCTGGAAGCACCAACTTTGGAGCAAATATTCAGATAATAATACAGTTTAAATTACCTAAATCATTGAAAAATGATGGCACTCCTTATATCATAATACGTTATAAATATCAGCAGCTCCAGGATTTTTTGAGTCCTGTGAAGTACAGAAGCAGGAGTTGTCAACCAGAAATACTACTTGACATCTTTTACAAGTTAAATAAGCAGTTTATTGATAAAATTGTACACTTGCCTGGAGGCATGGCAGAATTTTGTCGACTGAAAAATATTAATAAACTTCAATTAAAATAGCAATGTGAAATTCTCAAAAATGTGCCTTGTCATATTTGTCACTTTTCATTTTATTTTATGTTAAATTATCTTGATCCTTGCAATTTTTGTTATTAATTGATCACTTTAATGTTACAGTTTCTTTAATTGTTGAATTGATCTATCCTTTTTTTTTTGTGGCTGGGTGTCATTATATAGTTTAGGCTGGCCTTGAATTACAGTGATTCTTTTGCCTCAACCTGGGATTACAAGTGTGTACCACCATGCTGGTTTTATCATTTTAAAAAACTGACTTTAGAAAAAAAAATCATTAAAAGCAATTCCTATTTACATCATTAATCTTTCTCCAGAGCTTACAATTTTCTTAGTGACAGCATAGGTGAAAACTTATACTAGAGTGTCATTCTATTTGCAGGCCATTTCTTTTAAGATCCAAATGTACTAAAACTATTACTAAGCATTCTTGGAAGCATAATACTTTTAAAATCCATTAAAGTCATCAAATATTAGCTAGATCAACCATTCTCAAAATGTATACATTTAATCTTCTAATATGTACTTTTTATTGCATAACTTCCTGGTAACAAATTTTCTTAAAATTGTTAAGAGAATGTGTTCTGATAATAAGTCAATAAAATTTAAAAAATTTTAAAGTTGGAAAATTTCAGTTAGCTGGTTTCAAAAAGTCAAATTTGACAATTCATTCTCCCTTATCCATTTGGATCCATGTGTTTTCAAATGCCCCAGCTCCTCATTCCTCTAGCCAATTGAGAGATTAAAGTCCCTGATGTTTTCTAACTCTCCTATCCTAAGAACTCGTAAACAGTGCTTTGTCTTTCCCCACAAGTGCTATTATTACTCTAAGATATTTCTAAATTAATGGAACCCTTAATGTCTTCAACAAGTTCACAGTGAAAAGTATGTATCAAGGTTAATGTTCCTTTTTTTGCCTTGTTTTTTCTTTTATGCTGAAAAACAGGAAGCTGTATTATTCAAACAAGAAGCATTATTAGATTAACAAAGAAAGTTTGACATTTTGTGGAGTGCAACATGATAACTCATAACCATGTTAAAATAAAAGCAACTTGTTTAATTCTATATGTAATAGTTCTATAAGTATAATTACTTTTATTTTATTGTGATTATGAATGTCACACTCCACAAAATGCCAACCTTTCTTTGCTAATCTATTAACCCTTTTTGTTTAAATAATAAGACTTCTTATATTAGTTATCTCAACTCTTAGACAAGAAAAATGCTTTCTTTATAAGAAGAAAACACAGTAAATTATGCTATTCAACTGTTTTGTGAAAAATCTCCAGTTTAAATTCTGGAGGTTATTTTTATATTTTATTCTTGCTATAATTATCAGAAATTATCTATTCAGCATACGTGAAAGGTACTTATTTCAAAGAGTCAGCTTCATATTTTGAAATCAAGGAGGAAATACATTCATAATGAAAACATAAGAAAGCCTTTAATTTTAAAAATTAGTTCATCTTTTGTTCATTTCAGTCATAAAAAGGAAAACTCTAATTTAAGGGAAAAGCAGATTTCCTGAAATTGTATTCAAACACAGTTCCTTAATGATTTAGTTGTAAGTGTCTTAAGAGGCTATTGTAGTTAAAAAAATCAACTTTAATTTTGGTCTGTTACCCACAAGATTTAAGCCATTTAACAAAAAGTAGTTCATGATTGAGGATCTGAGAGTTGGTAAACTGCAACTAAAGTACCTGGACATCAGAAGTGTTAAATATTTGAAGTTTATGGTACATTACTTAAGGCAGTGCTGCATGTATATGAATAAGTTTCAAGACCATAGATTATGTCCTTATATATACTGCTGACCTAATAATACAGTATAGATTTTACTGCCATTACCTGAGTTATATACATCTTGGAGTCACTGGTTGTATAGTTCAATTTCTTTTACCACCCATAGCTTACAGATCTTCACACATAATACAGGAGGAATAGATAATATATCAAAAATACCAATGTTCTTAATAAAATTGAAAGTAATAAGGCACATTCTTAAAGAAAATATTAGCCATATAATACTATTTTGAGAAAAGGAAGTGAAGAAGAAACAGGAAGAAACAAGGGAAGATTTAATGAGGTAGTTCCTGTCAGGCTCTGTCCTTACAGTAGCAATGATCAAAGGACCTGCCATAATCATACTGTTC
>RJWT010050345.1:0-10884 GCA_004365215.1 Cuniculus paca | reverse complement strand
GGGAAGAGACAGATATCAGAAGCCCAGAGATAAAGCAAAAGTGCAAGGTGCTGAAGCCAGCATTGTTTTATAACAAGCATCTTGCTCATGGTAACCAGTCCAGTCCTGTCAGAGCTAATTCACCTCAAGAGGCAGGCATTAATCCTTTTTGAGAATGATTCCTCAATGACCTAATCAACTCATATTAGATCTCATGATAGGTCCCCCCACTTCCCAGTACCATTATATTGGGGACCAAGCCTATAATACATGAACCTTTGGGGAACAAGTTATACCCAAATTATAGCAGAATTTTAAACAAAATAAAGGCAAATATCCATGGCTCATGTGGTAATCAG
Organism: Cuniculus paca; assembly: GCA_004365215.1. Lineage (NCBI taxonomy): Eukaryota > Metazoa > Chordata > Mammalia > Rodentia > Cuniculidae > Cuniculus > Cuniculus paca. The sequence goes on along the minus strand of RJWT010050345.1, from coordinate 10,546 downwards.
AGAAGGAAGTGTCTAAATTACTGTGGCCTTTTGCATCCTGTTGAAGATTTACCAGGTAAGAAATAATTGTATCTATCCTTCATAAATACTAGAATTGGGGAAAATGTACAGTAAATTCATGCAATTACTCACTCAAAAATAGGAATTTTCCAGCACCATTCTATCAAATATTTCCATTTGTTCCACATCTTCTCCAGCGTTTCATATTGTCCTGTTGCCAGTCTATCCCATTGGCATGTATCTAGCAATAACTTACAGGGTTTTATTTTGCAGCTGCTTTATGGCAATGATGTTAAACATTTTAATACATCTGTTTACTAGTAACTATTCCCTTTATAATGGTTAAAGTAATTTACATAATTTTTTATGTACTGTACTTCACTTTTTCCACTGAGTTATCAGGAAGTCTTCATACATTTTTTTTGGATAACAGGTCTTCTTTGTGTTTTGAGTTACAAATTCCTTCTTTTGGTCTATAGCTTGCTTTTTCATTCCTCTTGTTTTTATTAATGGTATTGTTTAATGCACAGACCTCTAATTTGTAAATGTTTCTTCTTGATGCTATTTTATGACCTGCACAATAAAATTTTGCTGACTTAAGATCATGAGGCTAGTATTCTATACCTACATTGAATTTATTGCCTTAATTTTATATTTATAACATTTATATCTAAAAATTATCCTAGAGTTAATTTTCCACATGCCAAATGTTAAGGTCAAAATTAGTTTTTTTTTTCACATGATTTCATTCTGTCCAGAACATTTTGTTCCCAGTAACTTGCTGAATTTTGTGGATGTGCCAAGAACTTGAAATTAGACTTCACTGACCTAGTATTTCATGTATCTGTCATTACTAAATAATGATAGTTGCTATATTTTTAAATAATAGTGATAATCTTTAATTATTCAAAATTTTTAATTATTTTTCTTAGTAATTACTCTTTTGCCTTGCAGTAGGCATTATTATATTGACTTGTCAATTTTAATAAAATAATAAAATATTCTTTTTATACGGTATTTATTTGAAATAACGTGGACTATATAGATCAGTTGTAGGAAACAGACATATTTTCTATTTCAGTTCTCTCAATCTATACACATGATGTGCATGTCATTAGTTTATTTGTTCTTTAACTTAGTAAAGTTTTATGAAGTGCTTATAAAAGAACTTGAATGTCTAAACATTTTTATATATTTGGTGATTTTTCTTGTTGGAATTAAAATCACATATACCAATTGTTGTTGATATGTTGAAAATATTTTTTTGTAATCAAACCTTGTATCCACGTAAAAACTTGTAACAAATTGACTTATATGACTTTTATTCTTTTGCCTATTTCACATGTAAAGTCATATATACTAGTGAGTTAAAATTATTTTCATTGTCTATTTAAATGTTTTCTAGTATAAAATGGAATAGAAATGATAGTAAAAGTCATCCATCTTATACATTTGCTAAATCAGAATATTTACAATATTTTATCATTATGTACAGTCTTTGTTAAGTATTTTTCCCAGAGTAAAATTTTTGGTATTTTATTTTATCAAAAATTTTCCTGTTGCGTGTGAAGGTATGGACAACTATTTTGAAGAGAACAAGAGACACTATGGTAACCACTGTTGATTTCTTGTTGTCTTGTGTTGAAGTCCTGTATTGCTTGCATTGTTCTGTTCTGATCTGTTTTGTTCTGTTTTATTTTGATTTGTTTTGTTTTATTTTATTCTCTTTAAAATAAAAAAAAAGAAACAAAATTTTCCTATCCATTCACAGTTTGCAAGTTTTTACCATGAATCTGTACTTTTCCTGCATCTTCAGGGATGATAAAAATTTTTTGGGTAGTCTGCCAGTATGGCAAACTACAATACATTGATTTTTGAATGATAAATCATTTCTCAGATTAACCCAATTTGGTTGTACTAGACTAGATGTATGATACATTGCTAGATAAAATTCTCTTGCATTTTGTACAGACTGCTTGTATGTGTGTTCTTCAGAAAACTTTCCCTGTAATTTTCATTTGAAGGTTTATATTCTTATCAACAAAGGAATGTACAATATTCAGTGCCAATAAAATCATTGTAGAAATTATTGATTCTTTTTGGGTCATCTGAAAGAATATGGATAAAAATACTATTATGTTTCATTAATGGTTCGGAAAAAAGAAATATTAAAGCAATTGAGGACTTCTAGGAATTCTTGGTGCTTTAGTTTTCAGTGAACATTTTATTTTGTAATAATTAGAAATGTATTGAAATTCACAAAGATATTTGTGAGTTACTATATATCTTTATCCAACTTCTCCCCATGGTGGGATATTCATTGCACACTTTTAAAAACTAAAGCAGTGCAATATCATTAACCTATATTAGTGTCTGTGTTCCAATTTCATCTGTTTTTTCCATTAATCTTTCCTTTCATAACTAATATACAATACTACATTGTGTTAAGCCATCATGTCTCCTAGTTTTAGTCAGTTTCTCACTCATTGCTTGTTTTTCAAAACCATGATACTTTTGAAAAATACCTGTCAAGTACTTTATAGAATATTTTCTTGAGTTTATGTGATATTTTCCTGGGGCTGAACTGAATTTGTGAATTTTTAGAAAAAAAAATTACAGCAATGAGATGCCCTTCTTGCCTCAAATGATATCAATATGGTTCATTAACAGTCATGATTGCTTACAGCTGCCAGATTTAAATCATGCGAAGTTACTATTACTTCCCCATGCAGAGTTTTCTTGGGAAATCACTAAGTCCAACATGTATTTGTAGGGTGGAGAATTAATTTTACCTTTGTGTGGGAATAGTGTCTATATAGATTGTTGGGCATTTTTCTGTAAGGAAGATTTGTTCCTCTTCTATTTTTTGCTTACATAATTATGCATTCAGACTAAACTCATATACATTTATTTCATTCTTCTGTTTATGATTCAGTTCTGTGTTACTTACTTTGTTATTCAAATCATGGTTGCCTAGCTCATTGAGATCTCTTTCCTATTGACATCTATGTTTTTTGGAGCATCCCTATCAGTTTTTATTTATATTAACACTTGTTAACTTCTAGGACTATAAAAGCTCCTTCACTCTCATCATACACCCTGCCCACCATGTAGCATCAGGAGTTTCTTCTAGAATCTCTGGTTCTGTTTTGGGAGAAGTGGTTATTTATAACTAAAACCTGAGGGCTGAGTGTGCTTATTTCTACAAAGAAGTCAAAGAAGTTTCTACATCGTCTCTACTATTACACTCCACATTTGGAGAAGTCTACATCCTAGGATCTCCCAATATTTTGGTTGATTTTTATATTTTCTTACATTAAATCTCTCAATCTTGCTATCAGGTTCCATGGTTGTTGATGAAGTCACTATGTCAGTAAGCTTTGTGTCCTTAGATCTGGTTTATTTCTTCCTTTTGGTAAAATACCCTCATACGAAACACCCAAAATTATTAATTTCAAGAGAAGAAAGTTTTATTTTGCTCATGGTCTCAGAGATTTCAGTCCATGGTTGATTTTCTGTGTTGCTTTGGTCTCATGGCAACACAACCTATTGTGATCGGAGCACAGCAAAGGAAGCCCGTTCACCTTCTGGCCACTAGAAAGCAATAAAAAAGACAGAAAGGGTTCAGAACCCCAGTATACCCTTGGAGAGAATATACCCAGTGACATAACTTCCGCTGCTAGGCCCCACCTACTAAAGGTTTCACCACCCCTATTACTGCCATGGGCTGCAGACTAAGCCTTGCATACATGGGCTTTTGGGTGACATACAGGATCAAATGATGGCAACCATGTATTCACCAATCTCATGCTGTGCAGAAGAGGTAAGTAACCCAAACCAATTCCCTGTGCATTTGTTTTGTAGTAAAAGCTTTGTTCAAAATAACATTGTAAAAATTGCACTATTTTCCTTTCCAACAGCTGTTCTCCAGAATGTTACGTGTATGGAATCTGGCAACACGTAACTTTTTAGATCTGCCTTTTTTCTTTGAGTACAATGTGCTTACATTTCACCCATACTATAACCTACATCAACAGTTCATTTCCTTTTACCATTGCAGAAGACAGAATATTATTCCATACACTGCTCACAACTTGAGGAATTTTAGCTACTTGCAAATTTTAGAGATTGCAAATAAAACCACTATAGCCATCCCAGCTCAAGTTTTGTGTAAACACAAAGCTTAAATTCACTTATGCATATACCTAGGAACATGACTGTGAGGGTTGTAGGGTATTACCATTTCAAGTGGAACACAGGACCTTATATTTGCATTCTTTTACTTTCTCTATTTTATAATATAGTTGTCTGAAATATTGCCTTTGCATACATTGAGAATATTAAATCATATTACCATTTTTGCTTTCAACTCTCAAACAATCTTAAAATCTCAAGAGGAGAACAGTCAACTATATACTTATATGTTTATCCTTTACCTTATTCTCCATTCCTGATGTTTCATACTACATTCCAGTATAATTAATTTTCTGTGTGCTCCTCACAGGAGACCCTAGGAGTTAATGCTGTATTCCCTCCCCCCTGCTATTAAGAATGACAACCCTTGCAAACTTGAACTATAACCCACAGAAATAAGCCAGGAAATGCATCCCATACCTAAATAGGTAGCTACACAAGATAGAAAATTTATAAAAAAAGCAATAGTCTTAGGCATAACCCTGAACATTGAGGATGTAATACAGAATTGTTATTCCAAGAATCAATTATACTAGTCAAGTTTCAACCAGTGAAGCAAAATTCATAGGAATTGTGGATTCAAAAGATGTATTGTATGCAACTGGCTTATTTTGTTGTAGAAGCCTGCTAGATGAATCTAAAATTTAGATGGCAGGATTTTGGAATGAGATGACTGGAGATATTGAGATTACTGTCCAGAGATAAAGCTGTCCTGACAGAGAACACTCAACTATACTTTTCTGACCTTTCAAATGATCAGGCCCACCAAATTACCTAAAATAATACATCTTACTTAACAACAATTATTGTAAACTTTAATTATACTTATAAAATATATTCACAAAACCTAAATTAATGATGATTAAATGACTAACTACTACAAAGAAGTCAAATTAATACATCAAAATCACCATTATGCAAACAACTCAACTTGAATGCCCCCCCCAAAAAAACCCACTAAAATGAAATAGGTATAGGAATAACTTGGCAGTAATTTCAAATTTCAATACCATAAAAAAATCTTAATGAACAATTACAAATACTATGGGAAAATTTGTAAATATCAAAAATTGCAGCAAACAAATAGAGGACATGAAGAAGAACAAAATGAAATTTTTAGGGTTAAAAGTAAGATGGCCTAAGTTCTTTTTTTTTTTTTACAAATCATTTAATATTTCAATACTACAATGGAGATAGTCGTCCAAGAACTTGAAGATATGACAATGGAAGTTAAGCAATCTGAAACACAAAGAAATACTATGAAAAATAAAAAAAAAATTGGACTTCTAGAAGTTGTGGGACAATAACAAAAGACTTGTTCATTAGATTCCTGGAAAAAGAAGAAAATAGAATGTGGAGATAAAAAAAGTATTTGAAGAAAAAATGTCTAAAAACTATTCCAACATTATTTAAACAAAATTTAAACAAGATCTACACATTCAGTATATTAAGTGAACTGCAAATAGGATAACATGAAATAAATCTATACCTACAGACTTTTTGATCAAATTCATGAAAATTAAAGACAAAATAAGTTTTAAAGTATATAGAAATAAAGTACGGGCTATTCATGGGAACAATTTTAATGGCAACAGTCTTTCCATCTGAAATCAAGGAGACTATAAAGAAGAAGCATATTTTTTAAGGGCTACAGAAAGAAACTCTCTGGGCAGAATTCTATGTTCAATAAAAATATCCTTCAGAAATAAAGGTGAGATATAATAATTCTCAGAGGGATAAAAAGGTTGAAAGAACTTGTCACCTGCAGTTCTGCTCTAAGGAATGTCTAAAGGAAACTCTTTGAACACCAAATATTTACCAGTGATTATTTCTGGGAAATGAAAGAGCAAGAGAAAGAGAGAATAAAAGCACATACACTGTTTTTATCATTCTCTCAAAGGCAGGCAACATTTTTACTGTCATATTATTCATTTCTCTTCTTAAATTAATATTATTTTTGGATTGACTTATGTTATGGTTTGTGTCTAGGTGGCCCCCCAAGCCTCATGCAGTCATGGAGGTGGCTAAATCTAGCATTAGTGATTGGTTTGTTGTTTAGCACTAGGATTGGTGGTGTGAGTGTTGCACCCATCCAGAGGCAGAGCCGGCATATAATATAAGGGAGAAAAAAAGGTGTGTTATTTTCTCCTCTTTTATGTCTTTTTGTTTTTGCCACTTGTAGCTGCCATGAACAACTGCCCCTCAGCCACACAACCCTGCCTTACAGCCGAGTATAGACTAAAACCTCCAAAAACTGTAAAAAATAAACCTTTCCTTCCTTCATGTTGGGTGTCAAGTATTTTGTCTCAGCAACAAAAATGAAGTAACCAAGACAGAATTTGGTACCAGAAGTGGGGTCATTACTGTGACTATACCTGACCTTGTGATTCAAGAGCCTTTAGAAATAACTTGTGAGAAGAATCTGAAAACGTTCAAAGACATCACCTAAAAGAATGGCACTGGAACAGCTTAGGCTGTTTTGCATGGGAGATTCTGACCAGAGCTCAGGAGAGTAAAAGGTTGATAAAAAGCCTGCTGATAAAAACTAGACTTGGGAGGTTTCTGCTGGGAAGAAGGACTGCATTGGTTGTTGGACTCAACACAGTGTGTGTTATGGCTTAGCAGAAAGTTCGTCTGCATTTTGCTCCAGTCCAGAGACTTTAACTGAGACTGAGATTAAAGGCAACAGAGTGATTAATCTAGCAGAAAAAATTTCAAGGCAGTCAAAAGTTGAGGTGATAGCATGGCTATTGTTGGAGGCTTTTCGCCAGATTTACATTGCAAATCAAGAGCAAAGTGCCCAACAAAGTGATTTAAAACACTGTGAGTTTGGCCAAAAAAAAAAAGCTCTAGTAAAGCTATAGACTATGAAGATGGAGCTAAAGTCTCCACTGCTGAAAAAAACAAGAAAATAAAGAAGACAGCCTGGGGGCATCATGAAAAGTGATGGTGGGTCTGCACCTTTTACAACCTCAAAGACTTAGCTTTAAAAAAAAAAGCTGCAAAACACCATGTTCCAAAATGGCAGCAGAGGTCATGTGAGGTTCCAAAATAGTAGCCACATCCGGTTCCAAAATGGCGATGACATAAAAAATCTGTTCCTCACAATCAGGTTCAGAGTGCTCAACAATCCAGGCACTTAACCTCTACAGTCAAAAAAAAAAAAAAAATCTGGCTACTGCTCCAGTTGGCAACAGGCCTTGGTAACATCTATATGGCACTAATTTTAGGTACCAAAAAAATACACAATTTCTTGAGTTTAAAAAGGCTTCCACCCCAATTTCAGAGAGCCTGGGAGGCCAAACAATGTGTCCCTGAGAGGGCAATATATAAAGCTACAAATATAAAGCCAAAGATGCAGTAAGAAACCCAAAAGTTTAAAAGAGCCAAAAACATAGATCATCTAAAAAAAAGCTACAAAGATTAAACAAAAGAAACCTGAAAAGAAAGCTATAATATCTAAAACCCCTAAAGTGCCATAGGGATAGACTCACTCAAGCCTTTTAAAGCTTACAACCATATTACTTCAGATGCTAAACAAACTCCAACACTTAATGTTTGCCCTGCTAGATTTTAGATTTCCTTTGGTCCCAATCCTTTATATTCAATTTGTACCCTTTAAAATGGTAATGTTTATCTTGTGTCATTTTATGTTAAAAATGTTTAACTTTGTTTTCATTTATACAAGGGCTTACAGCTAAGAGTTTGCCTTAAATCTCAAAAAAGACTTAAAACTTAGACTTTTCAACAATGCTAAAACTGTTAAGACTTTAACAACTCTTAGAGATAGACTAAATGTCTTTTACATGAAAGATATACATAAGTCTTTGGGGGCCAAGGATAAGATGTTATGGTTTGTGTCTAGGTGGTCCCAAGCCTCATGCAGTTATGGAGGTGGCTAAATCTAGCATTTGTGATAGCTTCATTGTCTAGCATTAGGATTGGCAGTGTGAGCCTGCACCCGCCCAGGGGTGGAGCCTGGCATACAATATATGGGAGGAAAAAAGGTGTGTTTTTCCCCCTCTTTTATGCCCTTTCACTCTTGCCACTTGCAGCGGCCATGAATGGCTACCCCTCAGTCATGCCACCCTACCTTAAAGCCAGCTGAGTGTAGACTAAAACCTCCAAAAACTATAAAAAATAAGCCTTTCCTTCCTTCATGTTGGTCATCAAGTATTTTGTCTCAACAACAACAAAAAAGTAGTCAACATAACTTATAACACCAAAGTGTATTCTAAAAGAAAATATACATATATATGTGTATATATATACTTTTATTAGTCAAAGCATGATGTTTTGGTTGCATGCATATATTGGATACTTACCAAACAAGTAGGGTAATTAGCATATTTCTCACTGAATTAGTCAGCTTTCCATCACCTGTAACAAACACCTGAGATAATCAATTTATAAGTAAAAAAGACAGAAGCTGACTGATGAAGAAGGCTCCGAGTAGCCCCCAGGATAAAGGGAAAGGGGTCTTCATATCCAAAATACTTATATTGGCCTCCACCTTTTATAAGTATGGCATTGAGAAAATTGTCCTAGCAAAAACTCGCTTGGTCTCCTGCCAGATACAAGTTATGCTACAGAAAAATCTCATTTCACCTCCATCCAGATGTACATAGAGTCAGGAATGGTGCGTTTTGACTGGCCATGCCCATCTGTAGATAAAGGATTAGGAATAGCATCTTTTGATTGGGTCCTTGAACAATGCCAGATTCAAATGAAGGATGAAAGATACCACTTAGTGACTGGTTCTGTGAATTGTGCTCAGAAACCTGATCCTGGAGTTATTATGGGTCTCTGTTCTGCCCATATCTTCTCTTTTTAGAAAATATTCTGTTCAGTTGGTCCCCCAAAATGTTGTTCTGATATGCTTGGCCCTACTGCTTGTCCAACTTGAGCCAACAGAGTGGAGCAAAACTGCTTAACTTATGATCAGGAAGCATTAAAGAGGAAGAGACCAGGATCCCCAAAGGGCTCTCTGTCTGGGGGCATTCTTTCCAGGATCTAAAGGCCTCTCACTAGAACACACCTCCTATAAGCTCCCCACCTCCCAACGGCACCATGTAGGGGAGCATGCCTTTACCACATGGAATTGTGGAGGACAACCCAGATTCAAATTATATCAATTCCCTTAAGAGTTCATCATTTATTTAGGGTATGTTCAAAATCCTGTCTTCTATTTTGGCATGAACAATGTGTTATTATTAAGTTCATTGACCCTATTGTACTGTAAGTCATCAAAATTTTAATAAGTATCATACTCATATTATGAGATGTCTGAGTACTAATTTTGAAAAGATATGCAAAACAAGAGTAACAGTCCTAATATAACACCTTCAAAAAAAGATAAGCTTAACATTACAAACTGATAGCCAAATCATTGGTTTACAAAAAGGGAAGAAATATAAATAGATGATTCAAGAAAAGGCAAATCCAAATGCTACTAAATGCACAAAACATTCTATACTTCCCAATCATAAAGATATAAATTAAATGATAATGAATAATCATATTATGCAGTTTGAATTAAACACTTAACAGTAACTATTGTAGTCACTGATGGCAATGGGAGAGACAGAGGATATGTATTCTTTTATTACGACCACAGATGAGACAAGTTGGTATTTGCTTTGTGTATTAACCATGCATATGCTTTTTGAGAAGCAATATTCAAACAGTTATTAAAATGCCCATATATTTTGGTTCCAAAATCCATGCTTAAGAATCCATTGCTTAGTGATCAAAATATCCAAATATAAAGATGCTTATGCTGTTAAAATGCTTTTTAGAAAAAATGCTATTATAGAAACAAAATAAATCTCAAGTGGAAGGTTGAATAAACCATGATATACCAATATCTGTGGTACAGAACACTATACTAACATTAACTATGCAAATTAGATGTGTAAATGATAAAATTGGAGAATTTTTCATGACATACTGAAAAGTGACAAAGCAAGATAAAGTGATGTGTATATAATATAGTTCCATTTTTGTAAAATAGAAAGCAAAACTGCATACATGTATGACTGAACATCTGTGTGTGTGGGTGTGGCTTTTGTAAATAGTTATGGGACTATAGAGAGCAGTGTGTAAGAATACCCCAGAGTCAATATTAGTTACATGAAGCAGTAAGTTGTGGGTCCAGAAAATACTAGACAGGAGTACATGTAAAGTAAAACGACCAAAAATTATTATGATAGTTGCTTATTTAAAAGTTGAATGAGTTCAGTAATAAAGGCTCTGAAACCAGAAGGAGACATCCAAACAAAAAAGGAGAGAAAATTATTCAGTGTGGAACGTATTGGCAAAGTTCTGAAACTAGTCTCATAATGAATACTGT
>RJWT010050344.1:0-10864 GCA_004365215.1 Cuniculus paca | reverse complement strand
TCACCGTGTTTATTCTGGATGCACTTCTGCTGAGGAGCCCTTGTCTCTGCCAGAGCAGTCTCTTCTACAGGGAGTGAAGGCGGAGATTTTCTGATCTGATGTTAACACTCTTTCAGTGGAATGAGGTGGCATCTCAGACTTATTCACCTCCATCTTCAGGTTGCTTCAGACTTTTCTCTTTGGCTTGGACTTCTGAATGCTGACTGGACATACACGAATAAGGGAATCACAGGGCTGTGATCCACCATGGCAGACATTGAACTCTGTTTTCTATATGCATCATCACAATTCACAGCACTAGCAATGACCCAAAGACCCAAGCCAGGCACTTCTAGGTCATCTTTGATGTTTCTCCTTCTCTGCATGTTGCCACCAAATTGTGTCTGTGTTAGGGTTCTAGGACCCTAACCAAGTACCATAGACTGGGTGACTTCGAACAAACTGAAATATATTATCACACCTCTGTAGAGGCTAGAAATTCAAAATCAAGGTGCTCCCGATGGCTTAGGTGAGAATTTCTTCCCTGCTTTTCTCTTTGTTTTTGGTAATCTTGGCAGTTTCTGGTGTCTTTGGATTTTAGATGCATGACTAATCCATCTCAAGCAGCGTTCTTCCTGTGTGTCCTTTCACGAAGACACCAGTCATATTGTGTTTAGAGCACACACTCAGTGAGTATCTTACTAGGGTCATATTCACAGGCGCTAGAATTAGGACTTCAGATCTTTTTGTAGGACATCGGTCCAGATATGGGAGCCTCAGTCCTATTAATGCTGCATGTTAACTTGCTCTTAAGTCTATCTGGTTTCTCCATCCTCATTGCCTTTGTCTTTGTTCAAGTCCCTGTCTGGCCTAGCAGTTGCTCCTTCTGCTTTCAAACCAAAGGCAGGGGAAAACTTTCTCAACAGCCTGGGGAGAGTATGACATTGTTTTTATAACAGTGAGCTACATATAAAGTTATTGCCTGAAAAGGCAGATACAGCTTTAAAACTTTGATAAATACTGGCAATTGTGCTTCACAGAGGTGTTTAAACTTGCAATCTTAGGTACAGTGTATAAGAATGCCCTTTTCTGCACACTCTTGCCAGCACAACGCTATCAGTCTTTCACATTTCTGCCCAACTTTCCATTCATGGTGTTTCCATGTTTCGTTTGTGTTTTCTAGTTGTCAGGGATTTAGACCCCCGCCCAGTGCAGGGCCACACCGGGTGTACTGCCTGGTCCTGCTGCCTGTCCTTCTCCAGGCAGCCCCAAGTGGAGACACCTGTCCTCTGAGCCTTCAGGTGGAGACACCTGTCCCCTTGCGCTCCACTGCGAGGCTTGTGTTGCAGGCTCTTTTACAGCAGAGCAGGCATGCAGCCACCTTGGAGGCCACCTACCCTTGGTGCAGCTCCTCTTTCCGACGATGGTGCTCTTAGCGCTCTCCTTGCTCGGCTTGGCCGGGGCGATTGGCAGGGGACATTCTAGGTCTGATAAAGTGCTTGCCCTGGGTCTGTATCTCACTCCCTGGATGACTCCCTTTCTCCTTCATGTGCCTGAATGCCTGCTGTTAGTGGCTGGAGGAAGTGGCAGGGAGAGGTGCAACGGACAGTTTCGCCAACTCTTCACGAGTCTGAAGGGTTTAGGGGCAGCTCCTCAGCACTGTTTAGAATGTGTGGCTTTGTCGAGATGGCAGCTTTGGTTCTGGAGCTTCTACCAAGATTTCAAGACAAGGGAGGACACCACGTTACATGCATGTTCCCTATGTGCACATACGTGGGAAAATGTCTATGGTACCACTCGTGCTCTTGCCCTGGGAATCGGAGAACCTGTGAAGTCTTTTCCCTGTTCATATGCATGCAGGTGGTCCTTCTACTCTGGATCTTTACACTGTTTTCTATTGCTTAGACCTTTTGAACAAATGTTGGCTACTTCTGTATATACAAAAATTTAAACTTCAATAATTCACCTTGGGAATCTCTTTTTCACTAGCTTCTGGAAAGCAAAAGTATAAAAACACTGTCAAAGGAAAAGGACTAAGTTTTAAATTATTTTCTAAATGCCCTGTGCTTGTCTTTGGAAGAGAGTTTACTCTTCTAGTTTTCAAAGGTCCCCACTACCTTCTGTAGATATTCTTAAATAGAAAGGATAACAGGCAGAAAGAAAAGGAAAGAAAGGAAGAAGGAAGGAAGAGAAAGAAGGGAGGAATGAAAGGAGGGAGGAAAAATAAAGTGTGTTGGGGGGGGCAGGCAAGCCTTAAGAACTGACTGATCCATGACAATGGGACTCCTGAGGTCTATGAAAGCAGCTGGATCGTCAGTTTCTCTGTTCCTCTTTAGCTTTACACACAAGTTCATTGCTGTCTAAAATTTGCAGCAGAGATTCTATTACAAACCTAATTCTTAGTTCAATACCGAGGTGCTCATCTGATAACTGACTTTATGACCTCTGTGCTGACTTCCAGTTCAGAGATGGTGTGGAGAACTCTGAAAGTTTTTCAATTAAATTTTGTGTCCAAAGGCTATATATATCCCAGACATTTGATTATGCTTCAAGGTTTGGTCAAGTGCCTGAAATGATGGAGTGTGATTCAGAGCTGTGTGAATTCTGAGCTGAAATACAACTCTGAAGCCTGCTTTGCAGGCCAGCCCTTGAATTCCAAAGTTTTCCTGGAGCTTGGCTATAAGGAATCTGAGGGTGAGCCATGCTTGCTTCTCAAAGAACAAACTGAGTTGTGAATTAAAAAGCAAGTGCTAATGAGAGCAAAAGGATATAACAGAATCATAAGCTAATAAACAGAAAAATTATCCAGCTCAGTATTCAGAGAAGTCTACATATAAAATGAGTACAATTTTTCACATATTAAATCGACAATGATTAAAAAAGGAAATATCCAATTACTAAGAAATCAATACTCAGCTGGGCCTGGTGGCTCACGCCTGTAATCCCAGCACTCGGCTGAGACAGGAGGAGCATTGCGAGTTTGAGACCAGCCTGGGCTACAAAGTGAGCTCAAGGCCAGCCTGAACTGCATAGTGAGACCCTGACTCAAGAAGATGAGGGCTGGGGATTTAGCTCAGTGGTGCAAGTGCCTACCTGGCAAGTGTGAGGTTGTGAGTTTGATCCCTGGTGCTGGGAAAAAAAAAATCAAATACTCATATACTTCTGTTTGGGGTTAATTAAAGCAAAATTCTTAAAGTATAATTTTTCAATCTGTACACATATATGGATAAATCTGAACCAGTGATAATGATCTCAGAAGTTCATTTTAGAAAATATCCTAAAATACACAATAATTTAACTATGGGCTGCTTACTGTAGTCTTAGTTGGAAATAATGGAAACCTAGAGATAAACTGGTATAGCTAACAAAAAACTGTGGTTCATCCATAAATAAAACACTATTCAGCCATTAAAATGGATGTTTGGACCATTTCCACCTTACCTGTGTTTCACAGGCCCCGGGAGTCTCCTCCAGGAATCTTGGGGAGACCTCTAAGTCTCTCCTGCCCTTGTCCAGCCAGATCAACAGAAATACTGAATCCCATGTGTAAGGGCACCGTCAAAATCAAACACAATTTTTAATATGAAGAAGATGCTGGTAGTAAAATATAGAAAAAGAAAAAGACAACTAGGCAACATGAACAGATTAAGTTTCCCTTTTGGTGAGTGATGGTTTTGTTCTTTCCTCCTAAATTTTCCCTTTCTGAAATATTTCTAGCTCCTGGTGAGGCAGTGCATATACAAGGCTAACTGTAGGGAGTCCTTAAACAAGTAAGAGTTATGCTAAGCAGTGGTCATGTTTAACAGATTAGTAGATCTCTATTTATGATCTTTTTTGTTTGCATAGATGTGGTGTTTACCTTTAATCAGGATTAGTTTGTTCCCCTGGGGACCCAGGACATTAATTAGCAAATCTGACCCATGAATCTAATCGACTATAAAGGTCTACAATGGGAGAAGTTATACCTATATGAAGAGCATTTCATGTAGGAGTGCTGGAGAAGATGCCTTTGTAGTTTTGCCAATGCTGCTTTGGAAATTTCAAACTAGGTGTAATGGAGACTCCACTAAAGATTCCCCTGACGGGTAACATGCACCTCAGATATCTCTGCTTTCATTCAAAGCCTGTCCCACTATGAGAGATGTTCCTTTCTGCTGGGAACTTCATGCAGATCAACATGGCTTCTTCATAAGAACACCGTAAAACCTCCAGAGACTGAAAGTGACTTAAAAACTATTATCAAAGTATATTTTGCACATCATATAATTCACCCTTTCAAGTGATTTTTAAAGTGAATTTACTAAATTGTGCAACCAATACCATAAATCTATTCTGGAACTTTTTTTTTTTGAACACCTAAAATGATTCCTTATGTATATTTACTACTAATCTCCTTGTCCTCCACCCTTAGTGGTCCACAGTCTACTTTCTGTTTTTGTAGTATTGCCTTTTCTGAATGTTTAAAAATATAGGATCAGATAGAATTCTACATGTAGTCTCTTTGTTCTGGCTTCTTTCATTGAGCGTAGTAATTTTGAGTTCATCCACATCATGGCACATTATCTGTGGTTTCTTCCTTTTTTTCATGCTGATTCACATTCAGTTGTGTGAATATAAAAGTAAACTGACTCTTAAGTTCTCACTACCAGTACATTTTCATACAGGATACATACAGAAAAGAAACAAATCTACTGAAATTTTGGTGGCACCATATAAATGGATTTCCAAGACAAATTCTCTAGGGGTAATGGAGCATTTATTTTATAACATACTGTCTCAAGCATCAATAACTTGGAATTTCATTTTTAAAACAAATATTCTTTGAGCTCAGACCAGCCGATATGGTAAGTTTTGGTGATATGGGTGTGAATAAATTATCATCACAGCTTCAAAACAAACTCAAGTTCTTATGGGGTGATAGATGCAGGATATAAAGAGAAGAAATGAAGTGTTGTGTGCAGGTTGACTTTCAAGGCAACCAGGCATACAATTACATCTATATATATCCTAGGGCTCTTTTAAGCTTTTATTCTAGGTTTTCAGGGTACAGTAAACAACTCTGTTTGGCAGGAAAACAAATCAGTTTTAGGTCTACTACCAAATTCTCTACTGGTTACATAACTTTGATGACCTCGATTGAAGTTGTACAAATGTTTGCTTAACTAAATATACTTGATAGAAGGCATGCATGACAAGCACTTCCCTTTGCTCATGTTTTATCCAAACTCCTCCTTCCTTGCTAACAGGATCCAATCATCTGGGGAGTAGCCAAAGTTACCTTTGCTTTTCAGGAGGTAAGGCCTCCCCTTTGGATCTACTTTCCATCCTGGTGAATGATTCATGATTACTCTATAATTCACCAATTTCTAACAAGACTGAATGATATGTGCAAAAGTGACAGTAATTGGTTCAGGGTTGACTGTGTGGTCCAGTGTTGATCAATAAAATGCAAAGGTAGTCTGCTGAGTGCTGCTTCTGGGAAGATTCTAGCTTTCCTGATGTGTAAGGGTACCTTGGTTACTTTTCTCTCCTTGCTGAGACAAAATATCCCACACCCGAAATTAGGGGAGGGAAGGTTTATTTCTTACAGTTTTTGGAGGTTTCAGTCCATAACCAGCTGGTTCCAAGGCAGGGTGGCATGGCACAGGGGCAACACTTCAACGCAGCAGCCAGAGCAAAAAAAGGTGGAAAGCAAGCCTCTTCTCCTCCCTTGTACTGTACACAGACCACCCCCTCCCCAGGGTTGGTGTAGCATTCACAAAATCTCCTTGTCCTCCTTTGCACAGGATGAGGATATTTACAAAGTAAGCACCCTGGCTCCCTGCCGAGCTTCTCAGTTAAACTTCTAAACTTTTCAAGTTGACACAATGTATCAACTATAACAATCCACCCCTTGTTAACTTGGCAACCAGACATATTTCTTTAAATCAGCCTCCAAATGCAAAGGTATGCTTATTCTTAACATTCTGCAACTTGAACATTATAATAATCTTTAAGAACCAGCATTAGGTCTATCAACATTATATTACATTAGAATCATAATGCTCTGTCCTTGACCCCTCAAAAACTCATGTACATCTCTTTATGCAAAAGGCATTCAGTACATCTACAAGAGTTGCCCAAGTCCTAACAGTTTCAGCATTGCTGAAAACTTTGTCCCAAGTCTCTTCCAAGATGGAAGGTGAACTCTTAGCTGCATACCCCTGTACAAATGAAAACAAAGTTAAACGCTTTCAACATGCAATGGCACAAGATAGACATCACCATTACAAATAGGGGAATACAAAGCATTGGAATCAAAGCAAGTCCGAAGTCCAGCAGGGCAAATGTTAAGTCCTGTAGTTGCATGTCCAGCATCTGAAGGAATCTGTGGCAAATTGTGAGCTCCAAAGGGCTTGTGTGGCTCTGCCCCCATGGCACCAGGGGTTTTCTCTCCCACAGCTTCTCTCTTGGGCTGGCTTCACTCCCTTATTGTAGGTTTCCTTAGCAGATCCACATTCCTGGCTTTTCCAAACTTCTGGGGTCTCCACTGCACCTTTGACTTCACACTCACAGCTTCACACACTGCCCTCTCAGGAGCAAACTGCCTGGTCTCCCAGGCCCTCTGAAATCAGGGTGGAAGCTGCCTTAACCTCAGAACTCGTGCATTCTGCATGTGCCTAAAAACAGCACCAGGTGGATGATGCCTAGGTCTGCCACTAGCTGGAGCAGTAGCCAGACTTTCCTTTCTTTTGGCCATAGGGGTTGAGTGCCTGGATCACTGGGCACTCTGAACCTGATTGTGAGGAGCAGATTCTCTATGCTGCCAGCATTCTGGAACCTCTTGGGGCCTCTGCTGCCATTCTGGAGCATAGTGCTCTGAGGCTTTCTCCTCCAAGTAAAGTCTTTCACTTTTGCAGTTTTGGGGCTGCAAAGCATGGGGACCTACTGCTTCCCATGATGCCCCCAGGCCATCTTTTTTATTTCTCTGTTTCTTCTCAGCAGTTGAGGTCTCAGCTCTATCATTACAGTCCACAGCTTTCTGGCCAAACTCACGTTTTAAATCACCCTGCTAGGCTCTTTGCTTTTGACTTGCAACATAAATCTGGCTAAAAACCCCCAACAATTGCCATGCTACAGCTTCAACATTTGACTGCCTTGAAATTTCTTCTGTCAGATTAATCAGTCCACCACTCTTAATCTCAGTCTCAGGCAAAGTCTCTGGACATGAGCAGACTGCAGACAAACTTTCTGCCAAACCATAACACACATGGTGTGGAGTCCAACAACTAATGCCAATGTTCTTCCCAGCAGAAACCTCCCAAACCTGGTCCTTACTGGCAGACTTTATATCAGCTTTGTGGTTTCCTGAGCTCTGACCAGAATCTGCCCTACAGAACAACCTAAACTGCATTCAGGTGACATCTCTGAACCTTTCCAAACTCTTCCCACAAGCCAGTCCCAAAGGCTCTTGAACCACATGGTCAGGTACAGTCACAGCAACGACCCCACTCCTGGTACCAAATTCTGTCTTGGTTACTTTTGTCTCCTTGCTAAGACAAAATAGTCCACACACAAAATTAGGGAAGGGAAGGTTTATTTCTTACAGTTTTTGGAGGTTTCAGTCCATAATCAGCTGGTTCCAAGACAGGGTGGCATAGTACAGGGGCAACTCTTCAATGCAGCAGCCAGAGCAAAAAAGGTAAAAGCAAGCCTCTTCTCCTCCCTTGTATTGTACACAGGCCACCCCCTCCCCAGGGTGGGTGTAGAACTCACAAAATCTCCTTGTCCTCCTTTGCACAGGATGAGGATATTTACAAAGTAAGAGCCCTGGCTCCCTGCTGAACCTCTATGTTAAACTTCTGAGCTTCTCAAGTTGACACAATGTATCAACCATAACAAAGGGACATGGAATTTGCGCATTTTTATTTCTTTTATTCTTGCCTGGAAGGTGCTTGTGTTGGTGCAGGTAAAAATAAACATCTTATGACCAAGAGAGAGGAAGCACCAAGAAGAAAACAGCTTGCTAAAGATGATGGATTTGAAAAGATGGTGGGAAACTTGATGTCTGATGGCATTGTGGAGTGGCAGTGTGAACTTGGACCACTTGCCTCCAGATTTCTTGTTATTCGAGGAAAATAAAATACATATTTTAGATTTCGGAAATAGAATTTTTTTGTTATTTGCTCCCAAAAGTATCCCTTAACTGACATGCCTGGAAGATTTTTGGATGTTTGGAAAGTGAGACAAAGTCTAAATATATTTACTGACAGAATAACGAATTGAAAACACATCAACATATTCACCCACAAAATACCGATTAAAATGAAGACCAGGTACCAAATTCAGTGCTAGGTTTGGGCTGAAATTGTATCAAAAAGAGAAAATTCTCTTGGGAGTAAAGTAAAAATAGGTCCCATTTTAAGACTCAGCACAATCAGGTACACAAGTAAAGGATTGAAGTGGCCTTGTTTACTCGAGCATCTAATAAAAAGAATCCTCACGTGAAGTCTAGCACAGCCCCAAACAGTACCACCCCAGGCCCTGCTCTGATGCAGGAGGAAGTTCCGTTGTGTCCCATGTGCTGATTTGGGGGCACTTCTAGAGCAACGTGCTCAGGGATGGCCCTGCATATTTAGAAGGAGACAAGCAAAGTAGATAATCTAGAGTGAAGAGGACAACCTAATCTCAGCAGGAAAATGGGTGTGGGAGATGGTGGAGTGAGATGGTGTATATGACTGTGCATGTTTGCAAATCTCTGGATGGTCCACTTGATCTCACAGCACTGGACTTGACACAGAAGCTGGAAAATTGTGTACAAGGATGTTGTATTCATTGCTGCTGTCTTGAGAGGGGGATGGTTTCTAAGTTCTTTGCTGCCAAAACCTCCATAATGACAGAAAATTGAATAAACAATTGGTTAATTAATTCATCATTTAGACATTATTTATAGTGTGTCATGATGTCTACCAATTCTTTTCCCAATTATTACTCTTCTAGAATTCTCTGGAGTTTTGAACATACTGTTGTTACTTCTCTCAGGCTTTGGGCCATAATCCTTCTCTTTTCGGACCCTTTTTTCACCCTCTACTTGCTCTTCCTTATGTGTGGGTGCTCCTTTGGTTTAATATTCAAAGCTAGTTTTAATTGGTATGTGTTCCTTGATGCAGAAATACGTCAAAGCATCAGATTCATTTTCTGCTTTTACATATACATTTGTGACCTTGGAGACCCCCCCCACTTAAAAAAATCTCTATCTTCTACATATTCAAGGAATCTTCACATTTTACAATCTCTTCATTCTGTATGTGATTGCCAGGTGTGAGTCTCCTTAAAACATTGTTCTTATCATTTTATTTTCCTTCCCAGAAACCTTCAATGCTTTTTGATTACTTACAAGAATAAAGTTGCACTCCTTTTCCTTGCATTTACAGAATCATCTAATCTGGTCTCAACTTCCCTTTCCTGTCTTATCTCAAACTATTCTCTTAAAAAGTTCCACTCAGGTTAAATCGATCTTCCTGACATTTTCCAAACACATTTCATGTCATTTTTTTAAAAATCAAAAACGTTTAACACGTTTTCTACTTCCATTTGTTTTGTGCTTGCTCCATTTCCCCCATTATCCCAGGATATCATCAAAATCCTTGTTCTCCTACCAGATGCAGCTCTATAAAACCCTTTGGGAGGGCCGGGGATGTAGCTCAGTGGTCTAAGTGCCTGCCTGGCAATGTGAGGTCATGAGTTCAATCCCCAGTGCCACAAAAAAAAAAAAAAGATAAATAAATAAAAATTTATTAAAAAAAAAAAAAAGCCGGGCGTGGTGGCTCACACCTGTAATCCCAGCACTTGGGAGGCTGAGACTGGAGGATCATTGTGAGTTCAAGACCAGCCTGGGCTACAAAGTGAGCTCAAGGCCAACCTGAATGGCATAGTGAGACCCTGTCTCAAAAAGACAAGGGCTGGAGATCTAGCTCAGTGGCCTAATTGCCTGCCTGGCAAGCGTGAGGTCATGCGTTCAATCCACGGTGCTGCAAAAAATAAATAAATAAATAAAAATAAATAAGTAAATAAAAATAAAACCCTTTGGGCCCCATCCTGAATCATTGATTCTTAAAGTACTTATTGTCCTTTCCATTCTTAGAGATATTTTATTTGTTGACTGGCATGTTAATTTGCTTTTTAAAATAACTGCTGTTTTTCTTTGTATATTTCATGCCTCTCCAAAATGAGTGATCAGGCACATGTCTTACATTTCTCCATATAACCTTCAGTGTATAAAATGACCTGTGTTTAACTGAACTCGATAAATACTTGATTTTCCCTATGTGGTTCAATTCTCCAGTTGGAAGGCAATCTGGAACTCTGCCAGGCTGATGATCAGAATGATTGATTAATAGTGTCTGGACTAAAGAACATTAGGCCCATAAGCCTAGCTGTGTACTCTAAATAACAGATTTTGACTAAGTGGCTTTTATTAGTATATGCCATTGAGACCTGGTTTGTGAAGTGGGCATGAACAATGTGGTGCAAACGTAAAGCTAAAACATGGCTAAAATTAACCTGTGGGAAAGTCTTTCCCCAGTCTTGTGGAAAGTTTAAAGGCTCAGCTTTTGATTAAGATTAGTGTTTCTGATTTGATATTCAGTCAAATCTCAAACTGGCAATTTTTCCCGAGTTTTCACTTACCACATGCAACGTCACTTCATACCCAGCAGGTGGCAGTGGTCCTTTTCAGATTTTAAAAATTTTATATTTTGGGGGACAATGGCTTTCCCTGTGCTCCTTTACTCTTCTACAGAAGTCTGACTCAGGCAAGCAATTTAAATCTTTTAAGGGGGAACAGGACGTTTATTATATATTTCTTGACAGATAAGCATTTCAAAGAGTTAGATTGTTGTTTTCT
>RJWT010050343.1:0-10863 GCA_004365215.1 Cuniculus paca | reverse complement strand
CAGATATCCATGAGAATAAAAATTCCCTTGAAAGTATTCACAGCAGATTAAACCAATGAGAGGAGAGAATCCCAGATGTAGAAGACAGGCTTACATTTAGTGATCAAGAAAAGACAAATTTCTCAAAAATAGCAAGGAACCTTTAGAAATTGTTAAAGCAGCTGCTAGATGAGACAAAGGAGAATAACTTAAGATCGATTGGAGCAAATGAAAAAGCAGGAGATCTCACAAATCCTATCTATCTATCTATCTATCTATCATCTATCTATCTATCTATCTATCTATCTACAGACATTATGGCAGAAAACTTTCCGGGTAGAGAAAAAAATTTGACATACAGATAAGTGATGCATATGGAACTCCAGTTAGCTGTGAACAAAAAAAAATCTATGGCCAAGCATATCATAGTCTAGGTTGAAGGAATTCAAGTGAAGAATAGAAACTTAAAAGTTGTTAGGGAAAAGAAACAAATCACCTATGAAGAAAAGCCCATCAGAACATAGCTTACTTTCAGCACAAACTCTCAAGTTTAGGAGATCTTGGTGAGATGTACTTCAAGTTCTAAAGGAAAATAACCTTCAACCCAGGTTGACATACCCCGCAAAACTATCTTTCAAAATGAAGAGAGTAACAAGATACCTCCGTGACAAACAAATCTGAGGAAATTTGTGACCACCAAACCAGAACTTCAAAATGTTTTGAAGGATATTGAAGAAAGAGATAACATGGACTAAAATTCCAGAAGGCACCCAAAAGGCAAGGCATACAATTAAACAGAGGGTGGGGAAAAAAAGAAGGGGAGTCTACAACAGAAAAATAACATGACAAGGAAAGGTCAATCCATATAAGTTATTACCATCAATCTAAATGGTCTCAATTCTCCAATCAAAAGACACAGACTCACATAATTGATCAAGAAGCAAGATCCAACAATATGCTGACTGCAAGAAACACATTTAATTCAAAAAGAAATTCATAGACTGAAAGTCAAAGGATGGAAAACAATACTCAATGTGACAGGAGCCCAGAAAAAAGCAAGGATAACTATTCTATTTGCACATAAAGTGAATTTCAAAAGCAAACTGATTAAGACAGATAAAGAAGGTCACTACATCCTTGCAAAGGGAACAATCCAAGAGAAATTGATAACAATCATAAAATATATGCAACAAATACAAGTGCACCTGATAATATAAAATAAATACTAATGAGCATGAAAAATCAAATAAGCTCTAATATAATTGCATTGGAGTAACTCAATACCCCACTGTCACAAAAACACAGATGAACTAAACAAAAAATCAACAATGAAATATTAGAACTGAACCAAACTTTTGAATTAATGGACTTAGTAGATGTCTACACTTTGTTCCACCCCACAACATCAGAATTCACATTCTACTCAACTACACACAGACATTCTCCAAAATAGACCACATACTAGCCCATGGAACATGCTTAAGTAAATGTAAAGGAACTGAAGCTATCCTATGTATAGAATCAGACCATAGTGCAATGAAATTGAAAATTCATAGCAAAGGCACCACAAGAACTTCATAAACACAGGAAAATTAAATAGCACCCTCCTGAACAACCAATGGGTCACAGATGAAATTAAAGAAGAAATCAGGCAGCTTTTACAGTTGAATGATAATGACAGTACAACATACTGGAACTTATGGGACACAATGAAAGCACTCCTAAGAGGGAAATTTACAGCAGTAAATACCATATCATGAGAACAGTGCACACACATATAAACAACTTAATGGTGAAACTCAAACTTCTGGAAAAACAAGAGCAAGCTAAGCCAAAAGTTCATATGAGGGAGGAAATTATAAAGCTCAGAGTAGAAATTAATGCATTGAAGATTAAAAAATGTAATACAAAGAATCAATGAATCAAGAGCTAGTTCTTTGAAAAAGTAAATAAAATAGACAAACCCTTATCCAACCTTATAAAAAAAAAGGGAAAGAAAAGGATGAAATCACAATGGACCCTGCAGAAATCCAGAAGGTCATGACATTCTGACTTTTAAAATTTGTATTCTAATAAAATGGAAAATGCAGGAGAAATGGACAGATGCCTAGATACATATAAATTACCAAAGCTGAATCAAGAAGACATAAAAATCTTAAATAAACCAGGATCAATCAATGAAGTTGAACATGTAATTAAAATCCTATCAAGAAAGAAAAGCCTAGGCCCTGAAGGATTCACTTCTGAATTATACAAGAAATGCAGAGAAGACCTAACACCACTACTTCTTAAACCCTTTAATGGAATTGAAAGGGAAGCAACACTCTCAAATTCATTCCTAGAAGAAAGTGTTACTCTGACACCAAAACCATAGAAGGACCCAAGTAAGAAAGAATTACAGGTCAATTTCCCTAATGAACATGATGGAAAAAATAAGTAAGATACCAGCAAGTGGAATGCAGCAAATCATCAAGAAGATTATGCACCATGACCAAGTTGGATTCATCCCAGGGATGTAGGGAAGGTTCAACCTATGCTAATCAATAAATGCAATACACCATATTAACAGAGCCAAGAACAAAAATTATATGATCATCTCAATATAAGCAGAAAAAACTTTTGACAAAGTCCAGCACTCATGCATGATAGAAACCCTACAGAAAATTGGAATGGATGGTCTTTATCTCAATCTAATAGAAGCCATCTATGACAAAGCAACAGCTAACATCATACTAAATGGACAAAAACTGAAAACTTTCTCTTTAAATCAGGAACAAGACAAGGATATCTACTGTCTCCACTCTTATTCAACATAGCCTTGGAAACTATCCAGAGTGATTAGACAAGAGAAAGAAATAACAGGAATAAAGATAGGAAAAGAAGAAGTTAAATTATTATTTTCAGATGACATGATACTCTACATAGAAGGCTCCAAAAACTCCACTATAAAACTGATAGATTTAATAAGCAAATTCGTAGCATAGCTGGATACAAAGTCAACATTCAAAAATCAATAGACTGCCTGTACATTAATAACAAACTCACTGAGAGAGAAATCAGGGAAACAACATCTTTCACAATAGCATCCAAAAAAATGAAATACTTAGGAATCAATCTAATAAAGAATATAAAACACATCTACATTGAAAACTCAGTACTTTGAAAAAGGACATTAAGGAGGATATTAGAAAATGGAAAGGCATCCCTTGCTTTTGGGTTGGAAGAACCAATACAGTGGCAATGGCCATACTTTCAAAACTGTTATACAGATTTAATGTGATTCTGATGAAAATTCCAATAGTGTGCTTCACAGAATTAGAGAAAACATTCCTAAAGTTCATCTGGAACCAGAAGAGACCTAGAATAGCAAAGGCAATTCTGGGCAACAAAGGCAAGACAAGGGGCATCACAATCCCTGGACTTGAAACTATACCAAAGTTACTGTAATAAAATCAGCATGGTACTGGAAAAAAAAGACGCAAAGGTCAATAGAACAGATTAGAAAATAGATAAACAACTGCAGACATACTAAGCCACCTTATCTTTGACAATGGTGCCAAATACATTCACTGGAAGAAAGATAGCCTCTTTAATAAATGTTACTAGAAAAACTGGCTCTGTACATGCTGAAGATTTATATTGGATGCTTACCTTTCACCATGCAATAAGTAAATTTGGAATGGATTAAAGATCTACATATTAAAACAGAAACATTAAATCTGCTGGAAGATAGGATAGGTAAAACTCTTGAAGACATTGGTGTAGGCAAAAACTTTATGAACAAAACCCCAATTGCACAGGAACTATCACAAAGAATCAATAACTGGGATCTCATCTTATTAAAAAGCTTTTGCACAGCAAGAGATACCACAAAAAGAGTGAACAGTCAACCCACAATGTGGGAAACAATATTTTCCAGCTATTCCTCAGAGAAAGGATTACTATCAAGAACATACAAAGAACCCAAAAAGTCAGACCTCTCTAAAGACCCAATCCACAAATGGGCATCTCAGGTGAATACACACTTCTCAGCCAAAGAAATACAAATGGCAAATAAATATATGAAAAAATGTTCAACATCAGTGGTCATTTGAGAGATGCAAATTACAACAGCACTGAGATTCCTTCTCATCTCGGAAAGCATGGCTATTATGAAGAAATCTACCAAATAGCAAATAATGGCAGGGCTCTGGGGAAAAGGACCATGTCTCCACCATTGGTGTGAGTGTAGACTTGTGCAACCACTCTGAAAAATCAATGTAGATTCCTCAAAATCTAGGATTGGAGATCTCATTTGACCATTATTCCCCTTCTGGGTATCTTCCCAGAAGAATTAAAAACATAGTACCACAGTGATACATGTGCACCCATGTTTATAGCAGCACAATTTGTAATACTAGATCTTGGAAACAACCTAAATGCCCATCAACTGAAGAATGGATAAAAACGATGTGGTATTTTTATACAATGGAGTAACTACTCAGTGATAAAGAAAGATAAACATGAGACTTTTATAGATAAATGGATGCAACTTGAGACCATAATCATAAGTGAAATAAATCAGATTGCATGTATAAACATCATATGTCTCCCTTATTATCCATATTGTGAGAAGCTGAAAGAAATTATATGTACATATATATGTATATATATGATAATTAAGATAATTGCAGTACTGATTTCTCTTAGTTTATTGAAAATAAATGTGTGTGCTAATATTGTTTGAACAATTAAATGCTGATATCTTACACTTTGAGTAACTAGTCTTAAGGTAACAGCGTGCAACATATTAACCATTGTTACCCTCTAATTATCTTGAATTGAAAGTTTGTTTTTCTTTACTCTTTAAAATAAAAATTATAACTGAAGTTGTACATTGCCGTCTTACACGGGAAGGAATAATATCTTCCTGGGTAGCAGCAGCATGTAGCTCAAGCTTTGATCTCACATATGGAAATTTTCACTTCTTTCTTTTTAGATTAGCAGCATATTTAATTTTTAAGAGTATATTCATACTGTGTTCTTCCAAAGAAAGGAGAAAAAGCAGTTTGTTTGTCTGTCTTTCCTGATACTGGAAGGTGAATTCTCAATATGAATTTCAAAATAACATTCTATGTTACTTGAATAATTGGAGATCTGATAAATGTATGATTTGTAGGTTTTTGCTATCCTTTTAATAGTGAGTAACCTCCTTGATAACAATGACATACATTCCAAATTAGATAGAATTTTTGCTCGTAAAGTGAATTTTGAACATTTGCCCTTGTTCTGTGATACTTATGTCCATCTGATGTTTTGTATTCTTGTTGGTGTGTGTTTTCCACCAACTATAGTTTAAAATGGTTCATGGTGCTGGACAAAAATGACTTTCATTTTAAAAAGAGAGAACAATGCAATATACTTTATGAGTTACAGAACCATGAACTAAAAAATGAATATTGTTTTACCAAGTTCGTGATCATTTTTATGTAGCCATAGAAAAATAATACCTTTGACATATTTTCACTGAAAAGAGAATATGTCTACATTTCAACAACTATGCAAGATGTTTTATTTAGGACCTTGACAAATGTGAGTCATCAAAGCACATTATTTGGTTTCTCACGATTGTTTGAATTAAAAATCTATGTAGAATTGCATTTAGTGCTCTTCTTTGTAATATAATTATGTGATTTTTCACTTTCAAAATATTACTCCTGGACATTACTATTGGTATAATTTCTAGTACTGAAATTTTCTTGCACTTGTAGATTGTGATTACTTTTCTTTATTTTTTTGATCAAACTAATAAGTATGTGCTTGTCATGAATCTCTTAATTTAATATGCATATTTATCTTAGTTTTATATTATATTGGGTAATATTTGAATCATCTTGTAGCAACTCAAGAGGTAGACAGGTATGTTCAGGTTGATAAACTACTGAGAAGTTGTAGTGGTGACTATTTTACTTTGAAAATAATATCCTAGCCCAAGAGCCTTAAGGTGAAAGTAGTGAGATATTGTTGTGGGATGGTTTCCTGAGGGAGAGGATGTGAGATCCACTAGAACCTGTGAAAGGATGGGACAAAAGCAGAGGGAGAAGCAAAGCTAATAATATTTCAACCTGGGGAGTTCTGGTGTTAGAATGGCCCTGCAAGGTTGTACTGAAGGGATGTGAGGTGAGCAGCTCTTACATTTCCAGGTTAATTAGTCCTTGAGCAGAAGCTGCCCCAAAAGAACAAGGAGAACAAGGAGAATCTTGGGTGATGCTGTTCTCTGCAACCGAGGAAATTTCTGGATAGTTGACAGCTGAAATCCTTCTACGGTCAGATTCCTAAAAGCAAGGCCAAAAAAGCCTTTTCCCTTGAAAAAGCTGTGTTGTCCTGAGAATACTGATCAGAGAAATGTAGGAAGGGACATGGAGAAAATCTCTTCAGACTGAATCATATGTTCAAACAGGGGCAGTGCTGAGTTAGGTTGGGCCAATGGGTAATGAACTTGTTGGACTACACTGTTTCATAATAGTTACTATCTTGAATAACGTTTATTGTGATTTTGCACTTTTCATTTCTAATTGCATTGATATATGTAAGTTTGATATATGGAAAGTTTGGCTAA
The DNA here is from genome assembly GCA_004365215.1 of Cuniculus paca. Taxonomy (NCBI): domain Eukaryota; kingdom Metazoa; phylum Chordata; class Mammalia; order Rodentia; family Cuniculidae; genus Cuniculus; species Cuniculus paca. The sequence continues at coordinate 4,286 of RJWT010050343.1, read as the reverse complement.
GGGTTTATCTATCTTGTTTATGCTTTCAAAGAACCAGCCCTTCAGTTTGTTGATTCTTTGCATGGCTTAGTCTTCATTTCATTAATTTCTGGTCTGGTATAATCTTGAAGAAGTGGGCAGATTCCTAGATGAATACAAATTACCAAACTAAGCCAAGGTGATGTAAAATCTTTTGAACAATCCAATAATGAGCAATGAAATTGAAGTGTTTATACAAAACCAACCAACTAGAAAAAGTTCAGGACTTCATGGAATCACCACTGTATGTAGCAAAGGCAGTCTTGGGAGATAGTAATAAAGCAGTAAACATCACAATACCTAATGTCAAGTCATACTATAAAGCATACAATACTTCAAACCATACTATAAAGTGATAAAATGGCACGGTACTGCACAGAAACAGACATGTGGATAAATGGAACAGAACAGAAGATGCATAAACATCCTCAGACACATTTGGCTATTTGATCTTCAACAAAGGAGCCAAAAAATAAATTAGGAAAAAGATTCCTTATTTAACAAATGGCATTGTGAAAAGTGGATGTTATATGCAGAAGCCTGAAGCTGAACCCATACCTTTCACCATGCAGTAAACCAAAATCAAAATGTATCAAACATCTAAACATTAGAACTGAAGCAGTTAACCTACTGGAAGATAAAATAGGTTAAACACTTGAAATCATAGGTACGGGCAAGGACTTCATGAACAGAGCTCTGATTGCAGAAGAAATAACAAGAACTCATAAATGGGATTTTATCAAATTGGAATTCTTCTGCACCACAAAAGGAAAGAATCAGTAGAGTGAACAGCTGTTATGATTTGTGTCTGGATGTCACTCCAAAGCCTCATGCAGTCATAGGGTCGGGCTTTTTGGAGGCAGCTGAATCTAGAGTTTGTGATTGACTCAAGGTCCAATACTGGGATTCAGGGTATGAGTGCTACACTTACCCTAGGGCAGGTAGTCTGCATATAGTTTAAGGGACAGAAAGAAGCTTGTCTCTTGCACCACTCTTGTTTTTGCTGCCTTTCACCTCCATAAACTGTTGTCCCTATGCCATGTGCCACCCCGTCTTGGTGTCAGGTGATTATGGACTGAAACCTCCACAAACTGTGAGCTAAATAAGCCTCTTAACCTCTTTTTTTAAAACAAAATTCACATTTTATTTAGATTGAAATAAACTATACAAAATTTTCTTCACCAAAAGTAACAGCAATATTTTCTGTGTTATTTCTAGATAAACCACAAAACATACATTTTGTAGGTTTTCTAGGTTTTGCTTCTAAATCAAGATGAGGCAGTAGAGTCATGGAAAAAGTCAGAAGAAAACAGTCAAGTCAGTTGCCTGTATGATGGTCTCTGATTCCATCTTGACCAGAAGCAGAAGTATTCAACATTTACCTGCTAAGATACTTTTAACCTCTTTAACTTTGGGTGTTGAGTGTTTTGTCCCAGCAATAAGAAAAGTAACTAAGACAAGAGATGAAAACAGAATGGGAATTTTTTTTTGCCAGCTACACTTCAGAGGACTATCATCTACTATAAATAAAATAAACTCAATAAAATTAGATGACCCAAAATAAAACACCCAACACAAAATGGACAAGTAAAATGAACACACTCTCTCAGAATAAGTAAAAATGGTTCATTAACATATGGAAAAAATGTCAAGCATCTTTGGCCATTAGAGAAATGCAAATTAAAACAACACTACAACATCATCTTACACTACAAAGAATGACAATCATCAAGAGATCTAACAAAAACAAATACTGGAGAGGCTGTGGTGAAAAAGGAAGCCCTCTATGTTGTTGCTGGGAATGTTCTCTAGTACAACCACTATAGTAATCAGTATGCAGAATTCTTAAAAAACTAAAATTAGAAATTCCATTTGACCCAGCTCTTGCCCCATCTTGATATCTTCCCAAAAGAGGTAGAGACGTAATATTACAGCAATACATGCACACCAACATTTATAGCAACACAAATCATAATAATCAAATTATGGAAGCAACCTGTGTGTCCACTAACAGACGATTATATAGAGCAAATGTGGTATCTGAACACAATGCAATACTACTAGGCTATAAAGAAGGATATAATTGAGAGATTTGTAGGAAAATTGATACACTTGGAGAATACAATATCGCTGAAATAAATCAGACAAACTTAAATAGCATTGGTATCTTTCATTTGAGTAAGGTAAAGTGTAAGTAAACAGGAAAATAAAGGTTTGATAGAAGGAGACAGTGAGACAAATCTTTGGCAAACAGGAAGAAGTCCAAGACACCAAGTGCAAAGGGAGGTGGGAAAGAGAAGGAGAGGTAAAAATAATTAAGATGTGTTCTGTACAGGTATCAAATACCCACAAGGAATGGAAATATTGGATGTTGTAAATACGAATTACAATAACAATAATACTACTAGTAAAAAAAGGGAATCTAGAGACAGAGAGAGGGAAGTGGGGAGATAGGAAGGGGGAATAAAAAATGAATGGAGATACTTTATGTACATTTTTCTATTCCCTATGATGAATGTAAACTTCATGTATTAGAAACATGCACTAGTAAAATAAAATTTAAAAAAAGCAAATGAGGTAACCAAATACCCAATGAAAAAATCTCACGTGCAATAAAAGGGAACTTGAGACCATGCAGGACCCAGGAAGACAAAGAAAATCACAACTCCCAAGAATCAGCCATGCTGGGACTGGGAGGAGCCAATCAAGGATCCAACTAGCCAGCCTTTCTGGTAAGCTGCACAGACCATGTGGGACCCAGGAAGAGAAAGAAGTCAGTGCCTCCTGTAAGCCTACCAGCATGCAGACTGAAAATCACCAAACCCAATCACACTATAAGCTACCAGCTGGTTTGGAGGTCAGTCTGAGCTGATAGTAATTGTGGTACAAAAAGCACCTGAAGGATTGTATTGTTAGGCTTAATTTACAGGCATGGGGTTGACAGTCTGAGCCTGTATAGGAAGGATAACAGTATACAATGTGGTAAATATGGGGGGGGGGTTCTGTCTTGTTTTTAAAGTCTAATAATGTTCTCACTATTTTGTTTTATTCTTATTAATTTTTTTTGGCTTTACTCAATATTCTGTTTTGATTTGTTTTATTCTGTTTTGTTTTGGTCTGATTTTGCTATAACTGATGGAATGGAAAACTACTGTGAAGATAACAATATATATTATAGTAGCCATTGTTGTTTTCTCATTACCCTACTTTGATATTCTGTACCAATTTCACTGCTTTGTTTTGATTGGATTTATTCTGCTTTGTTTTGTTGGGTTTTACTATCTTTAAAATTAAAAAAAATTTAAAAAAATAAAAGGGAACTTGTTTACAACTGTGGAAGCCAAAATATGTTTTGTAGAGAACATATTTAAATTAATTAGCTGACATACATGCAGAATGATGATGTTTAGTGTTTCGAATTTCTCTCTGTGGAAGCCTGGAAATTTTACCTTGTCTCAATGACTTTCTAGTCACTGAAAAGTAGGAAATTAGTAATTATCCTGAGCAAAAATTGCTCAAATTTCTTAAAGAAGAATAAATATTGCCTGAGATCTGAGGCTTTAATTTCAATAGTGCCCTCCCCAAGTCTTGCCACCTGGATGGTATCAGGGTATACACAGACAGAAAACTGTCATGTTTAGCATCTTATTGCTCTCCTACTCTTTAGTTTCTCTTTCTTCCAACCAAATTATTAATGAAGGAATAGATGATTTTATGACTTTTCAACCTAATAATTTCACTTGAAAATAGGAAACCAGGGTGAACTTCATTTATACCACCAGTTCTACATCAAAGATATCTTTAGAAAAATTATATATGTATTTTTTAAGACAAGTGGAGGCATTATGAAAGTGGTTTCTACTTTCAACACATGCTACCCCATAGGACCAAGCCTTAAGTCTCTGTTGATTTGATAGTCTACTCACAGCAGCTCATTTCACTTGTAAAGGATTTGCTTATCCAGTCTCCCCAAACTCATATTGCTCAGATTTATATGAATCTTCACACTCTTTTGCTCATTAAATTCAAGGAAATTTATGTATACTTTTTCATTTATTTGTATGTCTATAGAAATGGCACATCTTTTATTAAGATGACTTGTAATATAATGTCATTGAATCTTTCAGGAAGATACTTCTAAGTGGAATACCTGGGTCAAATAGATTTTCTATTTTTGGTTTTTTTGAGGAATTCCCACACTTATTTCCATAATGTTTGCACTTTTACATTCTCACCAACAATATAGAAGAATTGCATTTTGCCCTGCA
>RJWT010050342.1:0-10897 GCA_004365215.1 Cuniculus paca | reverse complement strand
AAAAAAAAAAAGAGAGAGAGAGAGAGAGCAGGGGCTCAGTCCAAGAGAAGACCGCACCATTAGAGCAAGAAGTTGGAGTTTCATAAGGGATTGAAGATACGAAAAATCTCAGTAAATGTTGTTATCTTAGGGATGCATTTTCCAGGGCACCCTGTGCCTGGTTCATCTAGGCAAACCTGCATTGTAACGGAAGTTGTCCATCACCATTGCAAATTGGCAGGGTCATTTTCTTCAGCCTCACGGATAGGCCTTTCTCCCTGGGAGAAAGATTATCTCATGCCGTTTGGGGTCAGTATTAGTTCATTATCTTATGACTTCTCAGTGTGGCTGGGCAGGGTTGCTAGTGAGGGTTTAATCCTTTCTTTGCTCATGAATAATCACCTCCTCAGGGAGGAAAGGTTCGCACAGGTGACTGCGTGATAACAGTGATAACAAAAGACTGCCAGAACCCTAAGCTTGCACGGAGGTCACTGCAACCTCAAATGAAGAAACTTCATTATTGTTTTCTACTTTTTCCTCTACTTTTCTCCCTACCCCCAACCCCTTTGTTGGGAATTAAACCTAGGGCCTCACATATGCTAGGGAAGTGCTCTACTGCACTGGCCTATGCCCCACAAAAACACTTCCATTAGGGCATCTGCGCAGCAACTCTGTCCAACCCTGGACTGATCCCAGTCTTATTATTAATCACCATGACCAAGGGTTATTGTTTCAAAATATCCAATGTAATTCTTCTTATTTTTATTTCTAAAACCCCCCCTTGCCTCAGACTTCATGGCACCCGTATTCTCACTGCAGTGCTCTACTGCCCCTACTGCAAGTCTACTTCAGAAAAAAACATCAGGTTCTCTGGAGAGCCTCTCCCTGATTGCTTTTTCTACCTAGGTTGACAGTGTACAGAGACATTTACAAGACTACTGAGAGCTCCACACTGGAAATGACTATCAGGCTCCTCTCACTCTGGGATTCCCCAACCCCTCTGACATCTCTGTCATGATCACCCCTCCCTCTCCTCTTTTTCTACCCAGGCACAGGGCCCTGTCTTCGTCCATTTTCTGTTCTTATAACTGAGTGACGCAGACTAGATAATTTATGAAGAATAGGGTTTTATTAGCCAGGCATGGTGGCACGCACCTATATTCCCAGCACTCTGGGAGGATAAGGCAAGAGGATAGCCAGCTCAAGCCCAGCCTAGACTGTTTTGAAACAAAAAATTTAAAAGTGGGGACAGTTGTTGGGTATGTAGCTCAGTACAAAGGCCTTGGGTTCAGTCCCTAGTATTGGAAAAAAAAAAAAAAAGGATTATTTAGCTCACAGTGGGCAGGCTGAGAAGTCCAAGATCATGGCAGGGGCATCTGCCGCATCCTAGGATGGTGGAGCGCGCCACATGGTGAGACAGCGAGCGAGCTTGCCAGAGAGAGCGAGTTTTTACGCAAAGCTGCTCCCATGGAAACCCCTGCATCCATTCATCCACGAGCGGACTGGTCCATTTATGAGGGCGGAACCCTCACGACCCCATCACCTCTCAAAGGCCCCACTGGTGATCAAATTTCAACACAAGTTTCAGAGGGGACAAATCACATTCAGAACAGAACAGGCCCCTACTTAGGACCTAACTGGACAGGTGACTCCTGGGATTGAGAGTGTGAATCTGACTGTGCCCCCCACCCCAAAGATCACTTATATTCATGCCAAGAGAACCTCCTCTCTTAAAAATGAAACTTGGACTTTCCTGAGTCATTCCTTCCTGAGGCAGTACCTGGAAGGCCCCAGCTACTTGGGCTGGGAAAGGTTCATGGGACAAAGGTGAATTTGTCATATGTTAAAAAAAAAAATGTCATTGCCAACCTGTGTGGCAGATGCAGAGAAGCACACCTGGACCTCTTCTTCAGACAGGGCTGCTGCCCAGCCCTGAGAAGTGAGCTCGTCTGGCAGCCTCCAGCCTACAGGCTCTGGATTCTCCTTTCCCATTTGTGGTACTGGGGATTGAACACAAGGCCTTTTTATGGAGCTACATCCCAGCCACAGCCTGCCCCCCACACACTTATTTTTCTCCCTAAATCATTCAGTTACTCAGGTTGGGCTCAAATTTGCAATCTTCTTACTTCAGCCTCCCAGAATGCTGGGATTATAGGCATATACAAGTGTGCCTGGCTTTTTTTAAAATAGTTTTTAAATTGTAGTAAAATACACATGACATTTCCCATTAGTGGCATTTAGTGGACCCACCGTGTGATGCAACCATCACCTCTGTCTATTTTCAGGACATTTTCATTACCCCGAAAGGAAACCCATTCAGTAATTGTTCACTAGCAACCCTTTATCTGCATAATGACTATAAATTTACCTACTCTGGTTTTGTGGGTGGCAGTTTTGTTTTTTGAGATGGGGTCTTGCTATGTGGACCAGGCTGATCTTGAACTCCAAATCTTCTTGCCTCAGACTCCTTCAGTCCTGGGCATACAGGCACACACCTCCACGCCTGGTCTGTCTACTCGGGATAGTGCATGTAGGTAAAGTAATGTGAGATACGGCTTTTTGTTTCTGACTTCTCTTACTTAGTATAAAGTTCATCCATGTCGTGGCACGTATTTGTACTTCATTCCTGGTTAGGGGTCAATAATATTCGGTGGTGTGGATATACTACATTTTGCTTATCTACTACCGGTTGATGAGTATTTGGGTGTTTCCACCTTTGGCAAGTGTGTTGTGTGCTGCTATGAACATTTGTGTACCTGTTCTTTTTGGGGGGGAAGCTGTTATCAATTCTTTGCGTATAGTAAACTAGCAATGGAATGTTGAGTTGGATGGTAATTTCAGTTTTCCAACTGAGGAACTGCCATACTATCCCTGGCTCTTGAGACAAAGCTAGTGCATGACTTGACTTGGTCAAGATCCTTTATTATTTGGCTGTCCTGTTACATTTGATCTGTTGGTGCCCTACTTAGGATTTTCACATTGATATCCATGTAAGACTGTCTTTGTCATGTTTTGCTAAAAGAATTAATCAGCTTTATAAGTTGATTTGTTTTCATCTTCTGTCCTAGGAAGCATTATGTGCTATGGAAATGATCTAGGTACCCATAGTTTAAAATGCATAAAACTAATATAAGACTCCTATAAGGGGCTGGCAGCATCGTGAGACCCTGGGTTTGATCCCCAGCACTGAAAAGAAGTAAACTTTCATATAGGTCAGGCATGATGCCAATAATCCCAGCAGTTAGGGAAGCTAAGGCACAGGGACTTTGAGTTCAAGGTCATCCAAGGCTACTTAGTGAGACCCTGTCTCAAAAAAACCAAATGAGGGTGGGAGGCAGGGACATAGCTTAGTGGTAGATCACTTGACTAGCGTTATGCTGTGGCTCTACTAAATGTCACTAATGGTAAATGTTATGTATATTTTACTACAATTTAAAAACTAAGAAAAAACCAGGCAAGGTTGTACATGCCTATATCCCAGAATTCTTGGAGGATGAAGATTGCAAGTTTGAGCCCAGCCTGAGTAATTGAATGATTTAAGGAGACACTGTCTCAAGATTGTGTGGTTCCCCAGGACCACAGGAAAGTAAACTTTCTTTCTTTTTTTTTTTTTTTTTGTGCGGCACTGGGGACTGAACTCATGACTTTGCACTTGCTAGGCAGGCACTTAGGCCACTGAGCTAAATCCCCAGCCCTTGTCTTTTTGAGATGGTCTTACTATGCCCTTCAGGCTGAACTTGAGCTCACATTGTAGCCCAGGCTGGTCTTGAACTCACAACAATCCTCTTGTCTCAGTTTCCTGAGTACTGGGATTACAGGCGTGAGCCACCATACCTGGCAGAAAGTAAACTTTCAATATCACTTTTCAGCACCAGGGATCAAACCCAGGGGTAATATACCACTTAGATACATCCCTAGCCTTTTTTTATTTATTCTGTTTTGAGAAAGGATCTTGCTAAGTTGCCCAGGCTGCCCTCAAACTCCCTATCCTCTTGCCTCAGCCTTCTTCAATGCTGACTTAAAAGCACCAGCCTCAATCAATTTCTTTTTTAGTTTTTTGTTGTTGTTGTTACTGGAGATCGTAACTTCAGGACCTTTGCACTGAATTACTTTCCTAGATCTTTTTTTATTTTTTATTTTGACACTGGGTTTCCTAAGCCACTAATTTACCCATGCCGAGCTTGAATTTGCAATCTTCCTGGCCTCCCAGAGTGCTGGAATTACAGATATGTGTCACCAAACCTGGCTTTTTTGCCTCTTTTTTTGTTTGTTTTTTTCCTTCTTTTTTTGGCACCAGGAATCGAACTCAGAACCTTGCACTTGCCAGGGAAGCACTGTGTTACTGAGCTATATCCCTGGCCCCTTTTATCTCTTCTTAAAAGAATCTGTATGAGGGCCGGGGATCTAGCTCAGCAGCCTAAGTGCCTGCTTGGCAAGTGCAAAGTTGTGAGTTCAGTCCCCGGTGCCGCAAAAAAAAAAAAAAAAAAAAAAAAAAAAAAAAAGAAGAATCTGTGTGCTAGCTTTCCATCACTGTAACAAAATACCTGAGATAATCAGGTTAAAAAGAGGAAAGGTTATTTTGGCTCACAATTTTGTAGGTTTCAGTCAAGTCTTGTTAGCTCTGACCTATCAAATCTGTGGTGAGGCAGTACATCACAGCAAGAAAGTAGGACAAAGCAAGCAAGGTGAGAGGAAGAGGATGGGCCAGAGTCCAAATACCCCTCGACAGCACAGCCCCCATGACAGGAAGAACCTCTCAGTAGGCCTTGCCTCGAATAGCTCCCACTAGCACCATGCTCCACTTTTGTTGAGATCAGATTAGAGCAAGCTGACTTGTCTATCCTCATAGGTCTTTTGCTCATGGTCTTATGCCTATTTGGTCAGAATGAGCATATGTAACCTTCTCTGTGGCTGTCTATGGTTCAGAGAGTCCAGTGAGCATCATCAGGAATGTGATTTGCAGACAGTGAGCAAACACACTGCCTTCTGTGGAAATGGATCTTAGACCTTGGCATGTGGTTGACTTCACTATGCATTGATTAGACACAGCAACTGTCTGACGGAGCATGCATGTATCTAAGTTCAGTTACACTGAATTCGCAGAGGGACCCTATCATTGTTATGTGTTGGCGAATGCAGTGTGTTGATCAAGGTTAGTTCAATGGTTGTAGGGTATCAGGCAATGTGTTTGAGACAAGCTTGGGTTGCAGTTTGCAGACACAAAACAGTAAAGCTCTCTATGCCTCAGAAAGCACTGCTGTATAATGATGCTGGGCACATCAGTAATAGCAGTTATCTGGGAAGCTGAGGTAGGAGGATCGCAAGTTCAAGGCCAGTCTAACTAACTTAGTGAGGCCTTGTCTTAAATACTGTTTACTTAGCCAGGCATAGTGATGCATGCCCATAATCCCAGTACCCAGGATGCTGAGGCAGGAGGATTGCCATGAGTTTGAGGCCAGCCTGGGTTATATACTAAGCTTAAGGCCAGACTGAACTACATAGTGAAACTCCGTGTCAAACAGCAAATATATATATATATATAAATATATATATATTTATATATATAAATAAATAAATATATATATATATAAATATATATATATATATTTGTTTTTTTAAAGGATGAGGGACATACTTTGGTGACAGAGCTCCTGGTTAGCATGCACAACCCCCGGGTTCAATACTCAGTACTGGGTAAGACAGGGCATGGAACACATAGTAAGCATCATTTTTTCCAGTTGAAAATCTTTTTTTCTCTTTTCTTCAGTTGGAAATCTTTATTTGGGGCCTGTGATTAGTTAGACTACTCCCAGCCAGCTTTTATTAGTGCACATTGGTTATACAGATTAATGGGTTTCATTTTGGCAGATTTGTATGTGCATCTAACATAATCATTTCTCCTCCCATTAACCAACTCCTTCACTTCCCCCTCCCCTCTAATTTCTCATTTTTTTTTGAGGGGAGTTAAATGTGTATAATGTATTTTGATCATAGTCACACTTTCTGTTACCCACCCTTACACCCCCTCTTCCTCTCCCTTCTTTCTTTCCTCTGTCTAATAATAGTATCCCTTCTACTCTCTTGTCATCTTTTTTAGATTCCACATATTAGGGAGAACATGTAATATTTATCTTTCTGGGTCTGGCTTATTTTGCTAAACATGATGATATCCAGATCCATCCATTTTCCTGAAAATGACAAAATTTTGTTCTTTATAGCTGAATAATACTTCAATGTGTAAATGTATACCACATTTTCTTCATTCATCTGTTGATGGGCACCTAGGCTATTGTATATTGTATAAGAATAAGCATGATTATACATTTAGCTTAATAGTATGCTGACTTTAATGCCTTTGGGTATATACTAAGGAGTGGCATGGTTGAATCAAATGGTAGCTCTATTTTTAGTTTTTTTTAAGAAACTTCATATTGATTTCCATAGCAGCTATACTAATTTACATTCCACCAGCAGTGTAAAATGGTTCCTTTTCCTCAAATCCTTACCAGCATTTATTGCTTTTTGCTTATGATAGTCTTTCTGATTGTGGTGAGATGGAATCTCAATACATATTTGGTTCTCCTTTCCCTCAATGGATTCATTAACTGTTGTCTTAGTTTCTCTTTTCTCGTTGTTGAGACAAAAAGCTGACACCCAAAGTGAAGGAAGGAGAGGTTTATTTCTTACAGTTTTGGGGGTTTCAGTCCATACTTAGCTGGTTCCAAAGCAGGGTAGCATGGCAGAGGGGCAGCCGTTCATGGCGGCTACAAGCGGCAACAGCAAACGGCGCAAAAGAGGGAGAACCCGCCCCCATTCCGAACTTACATTGTATGTTGGCTCCACCCCTGGGTGGATGCAGAGCTCACACTGCCAATCCCAGTGCTACACAATGAATCAATCATAAATGTTAGATTCAGCCGCTTCCATGACTACATGAGGCTTGGGGGGGGCATCCATATACAAACCGTAACAACTATTGATTATTTTTCTTTTAGGAAGCCTGGTTTTGGAGGGGAGAATATTTATGTTTGATAACAATTCTTAATTTCTCGCCTTTCCTATCCTCTTCTTTACACTAAAGAGTAGAAAAATCCAGTAACAGTGGTTTGTATTGACTTATTGTCCTGAGAACTGCTAACCTCGCTGTAAAGTTAATGTCCCATAAAACTTACATATAAATAACTTTTTTTTGTGCCAGAGCTCCAACTCATGACCTTACACTTGCCAGGCAGATGCTTTGCCACTGATCTATATCCCCAGTCCACATATAAATAACTTTAATGAAATCTTATTTCTTTTTTATACAAACTGTGAAAACTGATGTCACTTTTTAAAAAAATTTTTTTTGGCGACGTTATCTTGCTCAATTTTGGTCTCACTATGTAGTCCAGGCTAGTCTTGAACTCACTATGTAGCCCAGGCTGGCCTGAAACTCATGACAGTACTGCTGCCTCAGCCTCTTGAGTGATGGGATAACAGGCATGCACCACCACACCCAGCTTGATGTCACTTTTGATTGACAATGAAATTTGAATCTGTACACTCTCAAATAGCGCACATTCACTGGCTAAAATTTAGTGTTGTGTGGTCCTTTTATTACCAAGAAAGTCTCCTCCACCCCATTTCCTCCTTTAGCAAGTATTTATTGAGTGCCTTCCATGTGCCAGGTACTTGTAATTAAATTCTTAACCTTAGGATAGGTGTCCACAGCTTGTCAGATTTTAAATTCTACTGGATCATGTAAGTTCAAGTTAATTAATTCTAGGTACTAAAATATAAGACTTCTTGTTAAAATGAAAATCTTACAAGATTTATACAGATACTGCAAAGCCTTCTTGGAATTAAAACAGCTCTTAAGATCTTTATATGTTGACAAATTGGGCCAAAATAATTCTACTAAAAAAAATCCACTAAACTTTAAAACATATTTCAAGTTGTTTTATGGTATTGGAAAAATTGGAAAACAGTTTGGTAAAACACAATTTGTAAAAATTTAAGTAATTTTAAGGAAATGCATCAAATTATGATTTGATGATATGACTACTTAGAGCAAGCATTAATAATTTGAGTGACTCTTTTCCAGTATCATTAATAGCTATAGGGGTTACTCTTCTGTAAACATGTAAATTTTCTTTCAGCATACCTCAACAACAAATCTTGTTTCATAAAATTCTGCATTAATGGAGAGTTCATTCGAGAGTGAGCCAGATGTAATTTTTCCTAATGATTTTCCTGTTCTACTAACAACAATCTGAACCATACATCCACTGAATTGAAGGCTAACACACAACTCTCTGCTCTACAGACTTTAAAGAGATGGAAATTAATAGTGTTATCAACTCAAGTCAACTGCTCAATGGAGTAAAAAATAGGAGATGCAGTAGTAAATCTCATATTCTTGTTGCTTTTCATGTTCAGGAAAACAGTGTCTTGTTTAGACAGTATTTTATTATTTATTATTTATTTACTTTTTGCAGTTCTGAGGTTTCCTAGTCACTTTCCTCATCACTGGATCAAAATACCTGACACCTACGACTTAAGGAAGGAGAGCTTTATTTTGGTTCAGACATTTCAGTCCATGGATTGTTAGAGAAAGGCTGGAAGGGCCTGGGTAAAGGAAAGCTGCTCATATCATGGTGGCCAGAAGCAGAGAAAGAAGAAAGGATCTGAGAAGGAAGTCATATCTTTCTAGGTTGCGCCCCAAAGACCTGCTTCAAACCAGGTCCCACCTGCTAATAACAAGCCAGTTGTGGCAGCCTGTGGTTCAATCACCTTCCACCAGCTCTCCATAGGAGGCTTTGGGGAGGACAGTCCAGATCTAAACCACAGTATGAGGGTGCTATGGCCAGTATCTAGATGTCCCCCCCACAATGTCCATGTGGTCACAAGGCTTTTCTGAGGTGGCCAGATCTAGGATATGTGATGCTGGGATTAAGGGTGCCATACCCTAGGCGTGAGTGCTGCCTGCCCTCAGGAAGGGCATATAAGGGACAGAAAGAGGGCTGTTGCCGTTGCTTGCTGCTTGCTACTTCCTGCCTTCTGCCCACCATGAACTGTTTCTCCTCTGTGATGCTCCTCTGCCATGCCACCCTGCCTTGGTGCCAGCCCACTATAAACTGTGAGCTGAAACCTTTACAAACTGTGAGCTACAATAAATTTTTCCTTGGGTATTTTTTCTCAACAACATGTAAAGTGACTAAGACAGAAGGCTTGAACCCAAGGACTTTGTACCAAGTTATATACCCAGAGCCATTTTAATTTAAAGAAGCTGAAATTTAATCATTCATTCTCCTTTTCCTGCTTTGCCTTTTATTCAGGGGTGGGGGGCATGCAAGAAGGAACTTTTTCTATGCATATGAATTACCTTAAGATTTTTAAAGGACAATCTTTCCCATTTAAACAGGTCATTTCTGAAATATTTTAAGACTTCAGGCTTATTTCCTATTTCTCATTGTTTCCCTTTACTTAAAGGAAAACTCATTTCTCCTATGTCCATTCTTTCTCATGAGCCTATCATCAAACATTTCTTTAAAAGTTTGTAGATTCTTTCGGTAGAGTAAAAGCCTTTTAAATTAGGTTGGAAGTACAGCTCAGTGGTGGAGCACATCCATGAGGCCCTGGATTCATCCTCAGCTTTTAGATTAAGTTATTGAAACTGAAGACAGTGGGGCCTGGGAATGTAGCTCAGTTGAAAAGCACTTGCCTTGCATGCATACACGAGGCCCTGGGCTCCATCCCAGCTCTCCATCCCAGTTCAAAGTAAGGAACGTGAAATTGTATGCAAAAGAAAGTCTCAAAAGTTGTTCCTTTTTTTTTTTTTTTCAAGAAATAGGTTGCCCACACAAATCACACCTTTTTAAAAAATTATGCATAATATATGAGCCAGAAGTGGCATCACACACCTGTAATCCTGGTACTCTGGGCAGCTGAAGTGAGAAGATAGCAAAATAACCAGGACCACAAAGTAATAATAATAATAATAATAATAATAATAATAATAAAATAAACAAAGAAAGAAAAAGCTACTTACGTTATATAAAAGTAAAAATTTCTAAGCACCAGCAAACTTGGCCTTCTCTGTAAGTTTAGGATATATTTTGAATTCAGATACAAGCTGTTGCTTGCTCTTCTCGAAACTAAAAAATCATGAAGAATTTTACTTTTTTTGTAGGTGAAGTTTACTTAAATTCTTCTTGCTCGTTTTCAATCTTTCCAATTTTTGGTTAAAACATCTTATCACTCCCTAGAGACAAAGAATTGCTGTTGGATAAAACGTGATTCCAACCTGAAAATATTTTATATAACTTACGGATTGTGCTTAATAAAATTTTATCACTTGCTTCCTTAAGAAAATTTAGATACTATAAATTTAGCCTCTAACCTCCTCCAACATAATCTCTATTCTCATTTTATGACACAGTCCCTTCTGTTTTATTTAATGGTTTAATAGAGCTGTGTTTGAAACTGGCTGGAAGGCAATTTCAAGAAATAGTTTACAGGCTACTTTTAATGGGCACTGTTAGAGTATTTATTGCTCTCAGATATAACATTATTATTATTAAAAATTATTTGTTGATGGCCAGTAGTTGCCTGGAGCTATGAGAGGCATAAAGAAGTCGTAATCACTGCCCTATGCCCCATTATCTGGCAAATAAAAGCAATGGGTCTCCAAATGGCTTCTCTGGCTCTGCCTAAGACATTTGCCCCTTTAGGGAACGGATGCTGGTTAGGGCGAGATGTGTGCATTCCCCTTATTTTAACTGGTATTCTTCTCATCAGCATCCACTTCCTGGCTTCCTTGGCAGCGGAGCAATAAAGTAAGTAAACAGCAGAGCAGCAAGGTAGACCAGTGACCTCTGCAGGATCATTGTAAATCATGAACCCAAGACCTGCAGCAGGTTTGAACTGCTCAGGCCTG
>RJWT010050341.1:0-10863 GCA_004365215.1 Cuniculus paca | reverse complement strand
TAATATATTGCGTATTGTTATCTTCAAAGTAGTTGCTTGGATTACAAGATACAGGCAAGCAAAATTGATCAAACAATATAAGCACAAACCATTCTTTTCAATGAACTAATAGAAATTAGTGGTATAATTATCTTAGCTATCTTGCCTGTGTGTTTATATATATGTATAAATATATCATATATATATATATATATATATATATATTTTCCTTTTCTTCTTTTCTCCTTTCTCCCGTACTAGTTGTTCTTTCCTTTTGAACAGTTTCTTCTCCTTTTACAATATCTATTGTACATTTTGGATATTATTTACTCTTTCAGTTTCTTACACTAGGGAGAAAATGCAGTGTTTACACATGTGAGTCTGATTTATTTTACTTATGAGTATGATCTCAAATTGCATCCATTTACCTATAAGAGCCTTGAGATTATCCTTCTTTATAGTTGGGGAGTACTCCATTGTATAAAAATACCACATCTTTTTTATCCTTTCCTCAGTTGATGGGCATTTGGGTTGTTTCCAGGATTTAGCTATTATAAAATATGCTGCTATAAACATGGGTGCACATATATTGCTGTGGGCTGATGTTTTTAATTCTTCTGGGAAAATAACCAGAAGGGGAATAGCTGGGTCAAATGGAACCTCTGATCTTAGTTTTTTAAGGAATCTCCACACTGATTTCCATAATGGTTGTCCCAGTCTACATTCCCACCAACAGTGGAGTAGGGTTCTTTTTTCCCTATAGCCTCTCCAGCATTTGTTATTGGTTGTTTTCTTGATCTTGGCCATTCTTTCTGGGGTGAGGTGGGATCGCAGTGTTGTTTTAATTTGGATTTCTTGAATGACCAATGATGTTGAACATTTTTTCAAATATTTATTTGCCATTTGTATTTCTTCATGTGAGAAGTGTGTGTTCATCTCAGATGCCCATTTTTGGATTGGGTCTTTGAATTTGGGGGGGCCTGATTTTTGTCAATTCTTTATATGTTCTAGGTAGAAGTTCTTTGTCTGAGGGACAGTTGGCTAAAATTTTTTCCCCTTCTGTGGGTTTTCTTCTCACTCTGTTGGTGATTTCTTTTGCTGTGAAAAGCTTTTTAATAAGATGAGACCCAAGTTGTTGATTCTTTAAAGTACTTCCTGTGTAGTTTGGGTTTTGTTCATGCACTCTCTGCCTATCCCTGTGTCTTCAAGATTTCTACCTACTTTCTCTTCTAGTAGATTTAGTAAAATTGCTTTTTATGAAGAAAGCTATGTATGTGGTATAATTATAGGCATGAACACACAGGAGCCAGTGTTGACCTTGAATTTTTGTTTAATTTTTATCTGTAAGAAAATGCTTCTAAACACAGAAACCACCATCGCCAAATCTTTAGAACTGAAAAAAACTTGTAGATGGTGCATCCCTAATGTGAAAAATCCAATACTTAAAATGTTCCCAAAGTGGTAAAATTCTGAATGTCAGTGTTCTTTGTGTGTTTTTAAAATTAGGGGTATTTAACTGGTAGCATCTATGCAAATATTTCAAGATCTGCAAAATCTCATAGAAAAAAACACTTCTGGCCCTAAGCATATTAGTTAAAGAATATTCTATTTATTGTCACAGTAAGCAGAAAAAGTATTTAGTTAGACTTGAAAATGGTATAGATTTGATCCTCATCTTCTTATATTTTTGAAAATATGAAACATAAGAATTCTCATGGATTTAAATAAGAATCAACGTTGAGAAATTTATGGTTATATTAACCAAATATGAGGCAAATTTCTATGTGTTTTTCTGTGTCTGTGTTTCTTTTTTGCTTCCTTGATTTCTGTCTTAACCTTGAGTTTAGTTTCCCTAAGGATCTGAGCTTGGTCTGCTATTTCTTCTTTACCTGTCATCTTGACCTTACAGATATGGAGAGATGATTTTTTTTCTTTTCTGAATTTAGTTGTATACCCTAGATCAGAACTCTTAAATATTGATTTCTGAACTCTTCTAGCACTGGATACCCACAGTCTGAATATTTATTGGACATCTTCAATTAAATGTCTCAGACACTAAAAAATGCAAATGCTCTAGGCTGAACTAATAACTTTATCTATCTAGACTGGCTTTTTTTTTTTTTTTGCTGACTCCAAATACTTGTGCTTGAGGTTTTGATTACTTTCTATTTTTACTCTGCTTGTATTCAATTAGATGCCAGTTACTACAGCTTCTTCCTCTATAAATCCTGTGTCTATTTTCCATTCTCACTCAGATCTTCTATGTTACATGTTGGCAATAACTGAGGTTCCTTAGTCTCCCAATTCCATTTAACCTTGTAGATTGTTGGCAGCTAAATCTTCCTGGACTATACTTCTATCTATATCCACTTTAGCTCAAAACCTGTGCATGCCTGCTTGTTTTTTCTCATTCACCATAGCAACCTGGCTCAGATTCTCTTTTTGGCCATATAACTTTCCTTATATCCACACAACACTCCCCATGCCCAGCAACATCAGCTCATCTGTTCTTCAGATGGACTTTAGACTTCTGTCTGTAATGGCATTGTTTCCAGAATTCCTTTTCTTCCCCTTTTCCATACCAGTGCAGATCAGAACAAGAAGCTCTCACGTTATAACCTAACTTTTTTGCAATGACCTACCTCCCCATCAATCTGGCAGTCATGATTGTGATGCGTAGTCTATAAGCTATTTACTATAGTATATATGTATGTTCATAAGAATGTTTAACATAGGATTTTACAGAACAGTAAATTTTAGGAAACTATTAAAATAGATGCACTTGAGAAAACACATAGATACATACACTGGTGTGGAAAATTTACTGTAGCGTATAGGCCATGATTCCATTTTTTTAAAAACTTAGCATATGTGTATATACGTGTGTATTGGTATGGCATACATAAAAGAAAATGTGGAAATAAACACACAACTTCACTGAACAGTGATTATTTGCATTTGTGCATATTTGAGGATGGGAATTAAAATTATGAAGGACTTTTTAATATGGTTTGAAAATGTTAATATTTGCTAATACTAGATGATGCTTATTGGTGTTTATTGCATTTGTATTTGATAAATTTTAAATAAAAATTACAACTGGAGAAATGCAGTATTATATTTTATACATATGTACTTAAATGTCAAGTATGCATTGATACTTATTACTCAATGTGATTTCTTCTTGCAAATATACATCAGAATTTTTTTTTTTTTTTTGGTACTGGGGATTGAACTCACAACCTTGTGCTTACCAGGCAAACGCTTGAGCCACTGAGCTAAATCCCCAGCCCCAGAAAATTTTTAAATTATTATTTTTATCATTTTTTTTCTCTTTTTTTGAGACAGTGTTTAGGCTGGCCTTGACCTCACTTTGTAGCCCAGGCTAGTCTCAAACTCACAGCAATCTTCCTGCCTCAGCCTTCTGAGGGCTGGGATTGCAGGCATGTACCACCATCCCTGGCCTCATCAGAAAATTTAGACTGTGTGGTTGCGACTAGCACAGAAGTATTTAAATGGATGCCATAATGTTTACACACAATTAAAACTTATTTTCACATAAATTATAGTGTGAAATGTATTTGATTCATTTGTGTATGCTAATTTCTGATGGAGACCAAAGAGACATAAATGGTATATGTTTGTTTTGTGGTGATATAGGTGTGATCAACAAAACACTGATCTTCAGACATCTGGAGGAAGAGATGACCACGTAATTAGACATTTTCCTTACTATTATTTTATTAAAGTTTTCTGTGTCAGTCCAAATTAATGCTTAAAATTTTGTGTTATCATAATAAACATTTGAAGTTTTCAGGATAGCAATACTTGTGTTAGGTTTTTAAAAAAGCTACAATATAGAATTGTTTTTGAAGAAAAATATATGTTACATAAGATGTACTAAAGTTAAGCTTAGCCTAAATTAGACTTAAGAATTCAGTGGGAAATAAAGACTACCACACGGAGAAAAATTTGAGCAACTTAAAGTAGCCTTGTAAAATATAATTGAGTTAGGAATCATCATTTTCAATGGCTTTGCAATTATTGGTTTGCCTCTCGGATGTTCTTAGTCATGATATGATAATAAGGTCAGACAACAGGAACTTTTAAATCCAGCATCTAATTCTAAACAAAGAAATAAAACATCCTTGAGGAAATGCAATCACTCTGATCTTAGCCCACCTCTGGAAAACTTTGTTAAAGATTTACACATTCTAAAGTTTATTCCCTAGAATAGTTTATAACAGATTTCTAAAGATATACGTTAGTAAATCAGAAGATAATGCATTATTCTATAAATTATATGATAGGTCTGAAGAAAACGAAACCAATTGTTTATATTTTGCAGGTTGAAATACTTCCAGAGATTCCTATGCAGAGGCAGTGTTTTTTACATTGGGAAAACCAGTATATATGCATGTTTTTAAAAATACCACTTAAAACACAATACCACTTAAAAGCACAAGTTCTACTTGTGAAATCAGATTTGTTTATGGATCTCTCTTGTTATATCATTAACACTTGGATAACAATTATCAAGTTAACTGGTAGCTAAACTCCACTGTCCCAATTATGTCTTTTCTGATAAGTACATTGTAAGCAATGAAGTGTAACTTGGAAGACAGTTTGCTGAGCAAAATTCCCAGTGAGTTGACCACAGAGTTCTAAGCCATAGCACCAGTGACTGTCTGCTTATTACATAACCATTTTCATAGCTACTGCATGGGATACACATTTTTATTAAAAAGACAGCAAGCATAGAATTTTTAAAACTGGAAAAGTTGGTATCCTGTGTTTCACTTTAGAATGTCTCGCTTTAGGCTAAAAATTAATTGAATTAATGAAACTCAAAAGTTGTTTGCTTTAGTAAAAAGTGAAGACTCAAAGCAAGGAAACATTGCTTCACTATTTTTGGTTTTAGGAGCTATGACCATCTTCTAAGCGGTTTTTACTCTAAGAGTTTAAACTGCAAGGGAAACTGGAAATTGTTCACTAACAGCCCATGATGACCAGTTTATCAGTGATAGAAAGATATTTTGCATTTTTAATTGTCAGTTAACATTCCAGATGCACTAATTGTCTCAAAACCCAGGAAATTATTTCCATCTCTTTGTTCCACTTTCTGAAAAGTTCTGTCACTCCTTTCCATCCCCAAATGTGTAGATGCCACCCATCAATTGATGCTGATGTAGTGGAAGTAAACAGACTACTGAGACGCATTTTACCTGATACCGCAGTACTCTACACACTCATTCACAGCCACAGACATTGTCTGAGTACTTTGTGCCAGGCACTGGCCCATGTGTATTTCATGTGTGACTACTTTACTATTCTTACCTTCATTTTCATTTTACCAATTGGAAAACTGAGATTGGGAAAGTTCAGTAGCTTTCCAGAGACTGTAGAGCAGTTAAGCGAAGAAGCAGAAATGAGCCAAAGTGGAAACCACTCTTAACCATTCTTCTATATTGACACTGACATAATTGGATGCTGATCATCAACTCCATTTGTTGCAGCCCCTTCTTACTTGTTAAGGATGTTGAGATACCAGGAAAGTGTAAAAAGTAAGAATGATTGGTCTGGGAAAGGTGCATTGACTGGGAGACAGAGCATGTATCGATTGTCTTGTTGTTTTGCAGGTATGCCTATTATTATACTGGAATCGGTGCTGGTGTGCTTATCGTTGCTTACATTCAGGTTTCCTTTTGGTGCCTGGCAGCTGGAAGACAGATACAGAAAATTAGAAAAAAGTTTTTCCATGCTATAATGAAGCAGGAGATTGGCTGGTATGATGTGCATGATGTTGGAGAGCTGAACACCCGTCTTACAGAGTAAGTACCTAGTTTTATGTGTAACTCAGATACGGTCCTTATTCTAAATGAAATGAGATAGATGTCATCAGATCTCTTAGAGATGTTAGTGTGTCACTCAGAAGACTAAGTTCCTTCTGAATAGCAACCATGTCTTGTGTACCTGGCATGGAATGATGGGGCCTGCTTGACTGGCAGTGAATGAGGGAGTGGACTTACCTCATTCAAGGGATACTCGGAGAGTGTGGTAAAGCAGTATGCAGTGGAGCAATAATGTGATACTTACTGGTTAAATTTCCAAGCAATTTGAAATTTCTTTTTTTTTTTTTTTGTGGTACCAGGGATTGAACTCACGACCTTGCGCATACCAGGCAGGCGCTTAGGCCGCTGAGCTACATCCCTGGCCCCAACAATTTGAAATTTCTGCATTGCATACTTTTTGAGTAATCTCGTTCATTTCCTGGGGCCTTGTGAACTATGGATTTCTGTTGTCAATGACAAATTTCCTGCTAGGAACTGACACCCTGCTAAATGAAACTAGGTATGAACTTATTTATTCCACACTCAAACAAAACAAAATGAAACCAAACCAAACCAAACCAAGTAAAACACAAAACTAAATATAGGAGAAATGTTCTATGTTTCTAATTCTGACATTGTTTCTAACATTATCTGTTCTTTAGTGATGTCTCCAAAATTAATGAAGGAATTGGTGACAAAATTGGAATGTTGATTCAGTCACTGGCAACATTTTTGGCTGGTTTTATAGTAGGATTTACACGTGGTTGGAAGCTAACCCTTGTGGTTTTGGCCGTCGGCCCTGTTCTTGGACTATCAGCTGGGATTTGGGCAAAGGTAGGTGAAGCCTGTGAATCTAGGCTTCCTCCCTACACCCCAAGGGAGGGTCTTGAATGACAATAGGCCTAATGTTGTATTTCATACTTGCTTGTAAGTCTCCTGTTCAAAATCGATAGGATGATGCACTCTCACTGAATGCTGCCCCTGCCAGGGCTCTGTACTGTGCTGGACCATGTGATTATTTAGAAAGATGTGAGAAAGAAGGAAGTAACTCTTATATCTGTTTGCTTAAAAAACAAAACAAAACAAAACAAAACAAAACAGGTATTGAACTGTGAAGATTTGTATTTGGTAGGAAAACACCACAGTCACACAACAATTGGAGATTCAAGTTAGCGAACCACACGTGTCCCATTCTGTTAACATTGTTTAAAGTGCTTTTTGATTTTGCAGGTTTTGTTTACCTTGTGTGTTGATTTTACAGCTTTATCATCAGTGTGTTTCTCTGTTTATGTTTATATTTAAATGCATTGCTATAAAAACGATTTAAAGAAAATAGATGCTTTCCAGTCCTGAATCCCTATGACTCCTTATCTTCCAGTTCTCTTACCCAGTTACGAAGGCAGATCAGTAGGAGTGGCCCTCCCACCTTTGAACACATGCCTCCAATGATTTTGTAAAACTTATTTTTCCTTCCTGGGTAGGAATGATATTCATTTTATGAATAAATGTGATTTAAGGTTGTCTAATGTATAGTTTTTCTCAGGTTATACATAATTTAGAAAATATTTTATGAGTTCATATAGCAAAAAGGTATAAATAGTGGAAGTGCAGCCAAAGCCAAGCCTAACAAAAATAAGCCAGGTTTTAAGTATTTGAAAGGTTTAGAAAAATTTCCATGTGTGATGGATTTTTTTTAAATGCAAACCGTAACTCCCATTTATTGACCACTTGCTATGTCAAGCAAATACATAGATTTTTCTTTCTGAAGTATAGGTATTATCCTATTTTGTAAAGGGAAAAACTGAAGTTCTGAGATCCTGTTGTTACTGTAGAAGTTGGCTTTTTGTATCCCTAAGAATAGTTTTGAGTGTGTATTTATTCTTTTAACAGTTAGACTCTCTTGAAAAATAAGACCAATGAATATTCTGTTCTTATCTGCTTATAGTTTTGTAAGTTCATAGAAGGAAAAAGGAGTCAAATTTATTGAATTCAGTATGGTACTTGATATATTAGCAATAAGTTAAAATAGCATACATTTAAACTCCTAATTACAAAATGTGTTGTGGTAATCTTCCTGTTAGCCGTCTGCAGGGCGGGCGGTTGTGGCACTGTGAGGCTCCAGGAGGAGCAGAGCCGTGGCTGAAGCTCGTTGCGTGAGCTAGCTGTGCTCTGCTCATGCTGTGCTCTCGCATGGCACTGAGCCTTCTAACTCACACCCAGTGCTGTGAAAGATTCAGGAAAGTGTGGTGGTGCAGGAAGACGACTTTGAGAAGCTGGGAAGGTCCAGTGAATTAGTGGGACACTGTTTTGGGTACTAAAGAGAAGGAATAGATTCAACATAATGTCTGCATGGAGAGTATCATTAATGTCTGTTTGGGACTGAGGATGTAGCTTAGTAGTAGATCACTTGCCTAGTATGTGCAAGACCCTAGGTTCAACCCCTAGCACCCCACCAAAAAATGTTTATTTGCTTTCATGTATTTCATTTGCTTCTATCTACCCATTGCCGCTTCTATCATAGCTCCCTTTGCTTTCATACACAGTTAAGCAATAAATGCACCATTTATAATCGAAACATTGAAAAGATCAAAGCTTATGAATTATATATCAAAAGACTATAATACTGTTTAACTAATTTTTTATTATACATTGCTTGTGTGTAATACTTATTTAGATGGCTGTCCACTTCACACTCCTGGTAGAAATAGTAACCTTAGTTTTTGATTTTTTGATTTTCTTTAGTGATTATTGTTAATTCAGCACTTAGACTCAGACTTGAATCCTGGATATTTTACTTAATAGCAAATTATTCAAACTTTCCTGTTTTTTCCATTTCCTTATGTGCAAAGTATGGGAAATACTATTTCACTGCACAGTTAGTTGATAGCAATAAATGAGAAGTTACACATGAAAGGCCACCAGTAATGTTCTGTCTACAGAATAAGTACTCAGGAACTAAACAGAAGGATCAAAGAGCATTCAGAAAGGAAAGACCCGCCTGGTGGCTGAATATATTGTTATTCCCAAGACCACTAGCACAGGAAACTTTGTGCTTACCTTGGCCTGTGAAACCTTCTTGAAGTTACTTGGGCTCTTGTATTCTTCTAGCCTCCCACTTTAGCACTTTTGAACTATAATACCACTAAAACTTGGTATAATTAGTGCATGCAATGTTTTGTTGATATGCTTTTGTGTATTTTCCTTTCTGAAATTTAACATCTCTCAAAAGTTCCAGTTATATTTATTCAGATGAAGATATATGAGGCTTTCAGTGGGAAAATAAAACATGTAGTTAATTGACTTATTATCTACCATGCCCAGCCAAAATGGATTTGAGATGGCTTATAGGTTTATGTTAAAATATAGAATATCATTACCAAAGACACTCAAAGAAAGATTTGGTTCTTTACATGCATTAATATGCCAGCGACATGTATATATATTTACATTGCAAAACATAAAAAGTTAAAATGTTTAAATGATCTGAAATTGTGTTTTAAAACAGATACTGTCTTCATTTACTGATAAAGAGCTCTCGGCGTATGCAAAAGCAGGAGCTGTGGCTGAAGAGGTCTTAGCAGCCATTAGAACTGTGATTGCATTTGGAGGACAAAACAAAGAACTTGAAAGGTTTGAGTCTCTTTCTTTAATGTTGCTAGAAATATTAAATTCTCTGTCATCTCATATGCCCTTCAGGCTAACAATGTGAATTAGAAGATACTTTTCCAATATAAATATTCCCTTAAATGGACCTATTACATCATTGCTGATATTCTAGAGAAGCTGCAATTTTGTTGTATACTTTTTATATCTGCTAATTCCAAGAATTTTCTTTAGTTTTCTAGGCTGTCACATAAAAAGAATTTTCTAAGGCTGAAATGTATTTTATATCTCGGATGATTTTGGGGCCTGTCAAGCTAATTCTTGATTTGCTAAGATTGAATAAAAATTTTATATATGATCCGTGGGATCATTTTAGTCTGCGGATTTTTTCCCTGCTTGTACAGGCTCCTACTTAGTTGAAATATCATTTGGAAGATAAAAATACAACTAAAAAACACAGTCAAACAAAAATTGAAAATCTATTTTGTGATGCATTGTTTAGTACTATCCATGTGACTGTTCTCTTTTATTAGATTTCTGTGAGTATAAATAGTACTTTATTGAAATTCATAGTATTCATTGAATCCAGTGATTTCTGAGCAGCAGGAGATTTTCTGTCTTTCTTTTCTTGTTTTGGTCAGGAATTGAACTCATGATTTCACACTTGCCAGGCAGGCACTGTGCCACTGAGCTATATCCCATGCAAGAGATTTTCTTTAAAATTCAGCATATATCGTGATAATATTCTGACACGTTTTCATGTTATAAGGATGTATTTCTTGCAAACAAGAGAAACTCTTCTGTATAGAGTAACACATTATGTGTTAAGGCCATAAAGATAATCCAGAAAATGTTTGTAAGTGAGGATAATGGTTACCTGTGAGATGATGAGGAGTGGAGTGCTAGGAATAGAACCCATGCCCAGGACTTCTCTGGTGCTGTCAGCGCCTGTTTACGGAACTCAGCTGTGCTGACCTGAGAATCGTTGTGGCTATTTCCTTAGGGTACTTTTTTGTTCTTGTTCTATTTTGATTTTTGTCCAAGTTTTTGCTGTTGACTTGAAATATGTCCCATTAATAAAATGGGGAGTTTGGCTTAATGTCCAGAAAAGCATCACATCACATAAAGCCTGTGTTTCCTGGACCTTAAATTCTAACGAGAGGAGGAGAAGTGTACAGACAGCTAGCTGCACATAACCAAGTATGTGATACACCAGGCAGAGTAAATGTTATTTGGAGATATGAAAATAGTTTACGAAGCTGGGCGTGGTGGCTCACGCCTGTAATCCCAGCACTCGGGAGGCTGAGACAGACGGATCGTTGTGAGTTCAAGACCAGCCTGGGCTCCAAAGTGAGCTCAAGGCCAGCCTGAACGGTATAGTGAGACCCTGTCTCAAAAACACCAGGACTGGGGATCTAGCTCAGCGACCTAAGCGCCTGCCTGGCAAGCG
>RJWT010050340.1:0-10870 GCA_004365215.1 Cuniculus paca | reverse complement strand
TTTTGTTTTGTTTTTTTAAGGCAAATGATAGGAAGTCAATTCAAATCACCGCAAAGAAGAAAAAATAGCATATTGGTTTATGCAGGGTCTAGAAGTTAGTCTACATTCTGGCACAACAGTAACAGATGTTTAAACACAATGTCTTGAAACATTTATCTGTCTCTCTCTTTTTCTCTACTTGGCTCAGTGCCCATGTCCATCTTCAGGAGATATTTTCCTTGCAATTGCCTGACCTCAGAGGGATAGAGGCATTTATCCCTTCCTGATGTTCTTATCAGATCCATTAACAGACATTCCTTACTCCCCTCCTCTTCACACACTTCTGAACTAAAGTAAGTATATGCAAAGAGCAGTAGCCAAATGGGAAGTAATGCAGGTGTCCTCTTTTTTCCAATAGAAAAAACTAAGGTTGAGCTAAAAATGTAGCTCACTTGCCTTAGCATGAGTGAGACCCTGGGTTCCAGCTCCAATATGAAACACACACACACACACACACACACACACACACACCGTAAAACCCTTTGGTAAAACCTGAGTGGGAGGTTACAGCTTACTCCTGAAGGCCTTAGTAAGGTTTTCTACTTTCTCCCTCCAATTTAAGATGGTGAGTTCTAAAGAATTAACCCCAATGTAATGACCATATCATTACAGAGAGCAAAAAATTCGGGCTGCCTTTAAATAAAGGAGCACCATACACAGTGAACCCCAGCGAACAAATGTACCCCTAGGATTGATCCCATCAGTATCTTAAGGAGAGAAAAAGACCAGAACTGGGCAGGCAGGCATCAGAAAGGAACATGGAAAAATGCCCCATGTGCATTTATGCACCTCTACTAGGGCTCATCCCAATTTCAACACAGAAGAAAGATATCCAAATTTTGACTGCTGGAGGCCACACAGTAAGAAAAGGGGCAGAGGGAATTCTCTTCCCGAAGAGCAGAATTATGCTAGAAGGGTTCCTCTCTGCAAAACCGCCCACCAGTGAGCCTAGTGTTCTACAGCTGGGTCCTGCTGGCTGGCTTCCCACTCGCTTCATTATACCCAGCCTGTGAAAGCAGTCATTTGTCCTTTGGAGTCAGTGCGCTGTGGTCACTGCCCGCAGCCGCATCTCACCACCTGATCTTGTTTTGATTTGGTTCATGAGATGCAGGGATGGCATTTCCATTTCAATAAGTCAACTGCCAGTTCTGCATTTCACACCGAATCTAGGATAAAACTGTTTCAAGTGTATCTGTAAGGTGCTCGTGTCTAATACACTTCTGGCTTTTTAAGCCTTCTTTAAAAATAATCTTTCAAACTTTGACTCGCCGTGCCTACCTCATGCACTTCACAAACTAGCCTCTCTAGTCTCGAGGCTGTTCAGTGATGATCTCTTGCTGGGGTCCCAGTCAAAGCTTATGACTCCATTAGCATTGTAGCTCACTGCTTCATTTTGAATCTACCTGACCCTCTCACTCTGCAGCTTTTTGCTTTGAAGAGTAGCTACACGCCTTCCATGCAATATGAACTGACTCAATTTCTCCTTCCTCTGACTCAGAATTTAATATTCTCTCAATATTCTTTCTGCCTCGTAGGGTCCCTCAGTCCTGTGCTCCTGGTCTCATCCTCCCAACTTGCCTACCCCCCAACTTCACCCTGTCTCTTGCTCGCACCTTCTCTCTCTCTCTCTTACCTGATCCCTGCCTGTTTCTTCTTAGTCATGAAATATGCTCAAATCTCTCTCTCTCCTAAAAAGGTAAATAATTCAACTTGTCATGGTGACACATACCTATAATCACAACACTCTGGGAGGCTAAGGCAGGAGAAAGACAAATGTGAGCCCACCCCAGGCAATTTAGGAGCTTAGACAAACCCTGTCTCAAAAAATTTCAAATGATCTTGCACTATAGCTCGGCAGGAACTCACTGAGGATTCAATCCCCACTACCACACATACACAAAAAAGCAAAGCAATTGAGTAAATATGCAACAACTTCTCCCTTTCCTCACCTCAGTTTCTTCCTTGTTATTGCATTATGTTGTGTCTCTTTCTACTCTTCAGTCCACCCTGTATCTTACTTGACTTCTCGTAAGGACAGAGACTGTGCTAGCTGGATTTGTGTCATCTGACAAAATACTGAGGTAAACATCTTATCGGGAGGTAAAGTTTATTTTTGCCCATGGTTCAAAGGTTTCAGTACAGGGTTGATTGGCTCCATTGCTTTAGGGGCTGTCACTGTCTAGAAGCAGAACACAGCAGAGCAAAGCTGCCCACCTCATGGAAGCTGGGAAGTGAAGACAGCAACCAGGAGCCAGCATCCCAACGTTCCCTTCAAGGGCACGAACCCAGTGACTTAACCGCCTTCCAAGACGCCCCACCTTTTAAAGTTTCCACTACCACCCAACAGCAACACAGGCTGGGGACCAGCCCTTGAGGGACATTTCAGAACCAAATTATAGCAGAGATCTGGCTGTCATTTTATCCCAGAACTTGGTAAATAATTAGAACATATTTGACACTCAAACTTTCTTTAATTAAGGAATACCTTTTTTGGTACTATTGAGCATTGCTTCGATCTTACCACTCTCTTGACTGCTGGGATATCTGTTTGTTTGTTTTTCTTTGTTTCTGGCCTTTCTCATTCCCCTTATTTGATTTCTACCCTAGGATTACAAAGTGCCTAACATTTTGATAAAAGAGTCATACAGAGATGTCCTAAATTTAATTACAAGAGTCATAGGACAGAGGGGAGGAGAGGTAAAAGTTAATTAGGTAACAGCAGTGGGCTGAACCACCAAAACTGTTCCACTCTTCTCAGTGGATTCAGACCTAAACATCTGACTCCCACGTACCACCACAGCTTGTTAGAGAGTGTCCGCCAATCTCCAAACCCTCCCCACCCCTCACTTCTATAGCTAATGTAGATTCTAGGTGAACAATTTATATTCTCTTTTCCCAAATTTGCACTGCAGCTCTTAAATTCATAGGAAGAAATTCCACCTGCTATGCAGCCTTGCTGTTGGTGGTTGCAGAACTTGTACCCAAAATGCTTTTATATCAGAGAAACTTCCTTCTTAAGAGTTTGGGTTTAACAATTCATGTTCTGTCCTTTTTTATTCAACTATATTCTTTAATAATAAAATCATCATTCGTAAGATTTCAGATCTCACATATATTTGAATGAATCTCATATTTAGCCCCTATGAGCCTAACTTTTTCTTAATTCCAGCCCTTATATCTTGCAATGGATGTTCTGCAGAAGCCTGGGACCAAAATTGCCCTCCCCTGAACTCATAACCTACCTCTCACAGGCATTCTGTCCCCGTAGGGTTTCTCACTTTCGCTCTTGGCTCCACCATCCTCCCAAGCACTGGGTTTCTTTTTTCTTGTCTTTCACATCTCCCCTCCTCCCCCATCCTGGAGTGTGAACCAGACCCTTCCAACTAAGCTACATCCTCAGCCTTTTTCTATTTTTTTAATTTTGGAATGTGGTCTTGCTGACACACTGAGTTGCACAGTCTAGACTCAAACTCAAAGTTCTCCTGCCATTTTCTTCAACAGCGTTGGGACTACAGGAATGTACCGCCACACTTGGATATCTCTTGCATCTTTATAAACTATGAACCTGGTGCTAAAATACTGGAGTTTGGAGGATATCGCACCCCAAAATATACCTCTTTAAAATATTTTAAGCTCATTATTTTGAGAAACTGTAGGAACTAGAATAGCTCTAAAAGGCTGTCCTTTTGTAAAAGGCATTTACATCTTTGAAGGAAATCTACATTACTAAAGTATTTTTGTAAAGTAGGACAGCTACTCTGAGCTTTCCTCTATTACCTGGGAGGCTTTTTATCTGCATATCAGTCTTTGCCACAACCTTTCATCCATAGCTAATGCAGGCTCTGTGTGTCTCTCTGTTCCAGTTCTGTATTTAGGATGCTGGGTAAACTTCAATCATCTGACCTTTCTTTGAGTCTTCTGTTTTGTGGGACTCCCATATGTGTACGCAGGTTTTGCTCTTGTTGATCTTCCTACTGTCAGTTTATTTCAAAGACTCAATTATCAAATCTTCAGAGTGTAGAAAGTTTTTCTCTCCTGCAGAACCTGGAGACATAGATGTAAAGATGACATGGTACCTTCTCTGAGGCAGACTAAGACATGAAAACATGATTGAAATGTCAGAGGAAGACGGCAAGGTGGAGGTGTACCCTTGAGGCTATCAAAACACTGGAAAAGCTCATGGCCAATAATGATGACGATGGATGTAGGGACACGGTTTTGAGGAGGACGCAGTCATGGAAGTTCTACAGAATCTAATCAGTGACCCAACTCTTGAAGGAGGGGTACTGGTTATATAGCCAGATGGTTGGTACACGTGAGAATAATATAGCTATGTGTGTGAAGACCTCAGGCAAAATAAATGAGATGTACAGGAATCCTGCCTATAAGGTCAGAATTTGGAATAAAACCTGCCATACCTACTGCATCATGCTTTAATAGAGAATTATCTTATTTCATTTCTAGGACAACCCTATGACAAAGGAATTTTTAATATCCTCACTTTGTAATTAAAGAATCTGGGTTCCAGAGAGGTTTAGTAACTTGTGTAGCAGCAGCAGAGCTGAGCTATGAATCCAGGCTGTCTAAGCTAGAGTCCATGATCCTAATCACGATTCTGATTGCTTCCCTTTAGGCTTAAAATATTTAGCCTTCACCTTTACACTTACAGGATTTGTGTAGTTTGGAGTTTGTTTAGCATATGACATAAATATGCATAAAGATCCAAGAGGCATCATTTGTATCAAGATATTCAAAAGTTCTGGGCCCTAACTGGAAATTTTAAGAGTTCATTAGAAACCTCTACATGTAACATGCTGGGGTGATCTAGATAAAGGTAATTTTCATTGAAAAAAAAAGATAAAATCTATGCAGATTGACAGGCTTGCTCCTCTTATATTTCCTGTACCAATTTGATGTTTGTTATTGATTGTGGGTTGTTATGGTGATGAAAGGCTGAATTTTGAGGGAACTCTAAAATGATAAAAGGTGGAAAGGATTTTTTTTTTTTTTGTACTAGGGATCCAACTCACAACCTCGCGCTTGCCAGGCAGGCACTTGTGCCACTGAGCTAAATCCCCAGCAAAAGGGCTACTTTTCAAACTTATCACACATGCATCCAAATGTGACAACTTCAAGAATATCACTAATTGTTTTTACATTTTAAAACTCTGACATTTTCTACACGAAACCAAACAATATCCAGGCATGGCAGTGCATTCCTGTAATCCCAGCAAGAGGCTAAGGTAGGAAGTTTGAGGCCAGCCTGGGCTACATAGCAAGACTCTGTCTATAATTAATTTATTAATTATATTTTCCTTCATAACCAACAGAATACAAGTGCCTGGAGCCAATACAAATGAACGAAGTTGCAGGAACAATTTTGAGTTTACTAGAAT
Organism: Cuniculus paca; assembly: GCA_004365215.1. NCBI lineage: Eukaryota > Metazoa > Chordata > Mammalia > Rodentia > Cuniculidae > Cuniculus > Cuniculus paca. Next base: position 5,435 of record RJWT010050340.1, on the reverse strand, counting down.
GTCCTGCACGAAATATGTGGCATAAGAGAGGAAGAAAATATACCTTCTGAGGTTTATGAGGCAGTTTAGAATTTGACTTTGGCAAGTCAGGTAATTACTTCTCTACAATCATATTAGTTAGGGACAGAACAGAGCTGCAATCTAGGTCTTCTTGTATTCAGTTCAGTGCTTTCTCTACTATTCATTCCATACCAAAGCCAAGAATCTGAGACTCTGAAGTGATTTTAGAAATATTAAATACAACACTCTTTATTCCTCTGTTTTACAAGGGAGTATATACAAGGTGTCAGTGCTGGTTAGTCACAGAACAGATTTCTCAGGTCTCACATTCTGACTTTTTTTTCCTGCAATTGAATATTTACCTACCATAAGTGTCAACTTGGCAAAGTCTAAATGTGTAGATAACTAGGATTTTTTGTCACTGCCTTTTGTTCTCAGAAACTTTTTCTGCTGTTCCTTCAAAAACTAAAAAGGAGCCTGTGACATCAGGTGGTAAGGCTGGGTGCCTGTCAACCCCAGCAGTCAACTCCAGATGTGTGTAACTGATATCACTTAAATTCTTCAGTATATGGTGATTGCAAATACAAGACCATATGTTGGTTATTTTGTTGTAATTTGATTCAAGTCAATGTACTTTTTTTTTTAACCTGTATGTGGGTGTGTTGGTTACTTTTCTCTCATTGCTGAAACAAAATACCTGATTCTCAAAATGAAGGAAGGAAAGCTTTATTTAGCTCACAGTTTGTGGAGGTTTCAGTCCATAATCTACTGTGTCTAAGGCAGAGTGGCCTGTCAGAGGACAACAGTTCATGGTGGTGGAAGACAGCAAAAGCAACAAGAGCAAAAAGGGAGGAGCACAAGAGAAGGTTCCTTTTGTCGCTTATATTGTATGTAGGCTACCCACCCTAGGGTGAGTATAGCACTCACACCCATAATCCCAACATGCCATATCAGGGATACAGTCTTCTCTCATGCTCCTCCCTTTTTGCTCTTGTTGCTTTTGATATCTGCCACCACCATGAACTGTTGCCCCTCTGCCACACCACCCTGCATTGGAGCCAGCTGAATATAGACTGAAATCTCCACAAACTGTGAACTAAATAAATCTTTCCTTAATTTTGGGTGCTGGGTATTTTGTCCCAGAAACAAGAGAAAAGTAACTAACACAGCACCTAAAACCAGCACCACATGGCTGATGCTAAGGTCCACTGCCAGCTGGAGAAGTAGCCAGGCTTCCTGCTCTCTTGGCTGTAGGGGTCAAGTGCCTGAATCACTGGGCACTCTGAACCTGATTCTGAGGAACGAATTCTCTAAGCTGCCACCATCCTGGAACCTGGTGCAGCTGCCACCACCATTCTCTTGCTCTGCAACTTTCTCCTCAAAGTCAAGCCTTTCAGTTTTAGAGTTTTGAGGCTGCAAAGGGTAGAGACTTCCTGCTTCTTGTGATGCCCTCGGGCCATCTTATCTATTTTCCTGTTTCTTCTCAGAGCTTCTCAGCTCTGTCTTTGCAGTCCACAGTTTTACTGGAGCTTCCCTTCTGGCCAAACTCACAACATTTTAAATCATCCTGCTGGGCTCTTTGCTTCTATTTGCAAAATAAATCTGGCTAAAAGCCCCCACAATAGCCATGCCACCACCTCAACATTTGGCTGCCTTGAAATTTCTCCTGTCAGTTTAATTGATTCTCCGCCCTTAATCTTAGTCTCAGGCAAAGTCTCTGAGCATAACAAAAATACAAACTTTTTGCCAAGCCATACCACACATCATCTGGAGTTTAACAACCAATGCAGTCCTTCTTCCCACAGAAATCTCCCAAGTTTGGCCTTTACTGGCAGGATTTCTATCAGCCTTCTGATCTTCTGAGCTATGACAAAAATTTCCCCTACAAAACAGCTAAAGGCATTCCAGCTCTACTCTTTCAGGTGACATCTCTGAACCTTTCCAAACTCTTCCCACAAGCAATTTCCAAAATCTCTTGAACCATGTGGGTAGGTACAGTCATGGCAACAACCTCACTTATCTGGTACAAAATTCTGTCTTGGTTACTTTTCACTTGTTGCTGAGACAAAATATCCAATGCCCAAAATTAAGGAAGGAAAGGTTTATTTAGGTCCCAGTTTGTGGAGGTTTCAGTCCATAATCAGCTGGCTCCAAGGAAAAGTGACACATGGCAGAGGAGCAACCATTCATGGCAGCAGAAAATAGCAAAAGCAACAAGAGCAAAATGGAAGGAATGCAAGAGAACACTATTTCTGTTCTTTATATTGTATGTAGGCTCCTCACCCTAGGGTGGGTGTGGCACTCTGTATTGATTTCTTTTCTCTCATTGCTGAGACAAAATACCCAACACCCAAAATTAAGAAAGTAAAGGTTTTTTTAGCTCAGTTTGTGGAGGTTTCAGTCCATAATCAGCTGGTTCCAAGCCAGGGTGCATGGCACAGGTACAACAAATCATGGCAGCAGAAAACAGCAAAAGTTGCAAGAGCAAAACAGGAGAAGGGGCAAAAGGAGAGGAGAGAAAACTCTGTCCCATGCATTGTATACAGGCCATGCCCACTTGGGTGTAGCACTCATACCCATAATTCCAGCATTAGACCATGAATCATTCGCAATCTCTAGAAGCCTGCCCCCATGACTGCTGAGGCTTTGGGGGGAAATCCAGACACACACCATAGCAGTAGGATAAAGAGAGTTATTGGTAAAATATTCTTTGACTGAACTTTGAAAAAGTATTAAAAGAAAGTATGTCCAAATACTCGATAATACCAAATGTAAAATGACTCATTTTTCTCCATGAAAAGCACCTCCAAGTAAAAAGCTCTGGGTTATGTAATCATTTAGGGATATGGATGAATAAATAAGTACATAAATATGTAATTTATTCATTCAATAGTTTTACTTAAAATCACACTTTATGTAAAAATGAGAATTAGCATGGTGATTTTAAGACATTGTTTTTTTCCTGCCCTAACATTGGTTGGAACTATTTATTCAAGGGCTTCATATGCATCACTTATGATCATTGTCATCATCATCATAACTAAGATCATTTTCAAATCATCTAACACAGTTTCCAGAGCATATTATCTTTATTTCTTTCTCAATTACTAGAAATACTGTATTTTCTTTGCATCTCTGTTGGACACTATCTTCAGAAATTTTTGCACAGAGCAGAATTAGTCATTCCCTTAAGCTTTTGGACATTGGTTTTTGATATATATATATATATAGTAGTTGGGTATTTTCAATGAAAAAAAAGTGACCATATTACTTTTGAAATGCTTTTTGAAAGGCTTAAGGCAACATCCCACCTTGAGGTGGTAATATTAGGCTCTCAGGAATAATTACTAAACCTGTCAATGCTCTGCCTCCTCTTTTTACCAAGCTATAAGTAACCTCAGCCCATTTCTAGGCACAGATGGGAAACAACTTAGTCTCCAGGACAGCCCAGGAGAAGGAAGCAGTGCACAGTGCCATGCAGAGGGCCACCTCAACCCTGTCTGTTTTTGCTGTAAGCAGCTCTGCTCCTGATGAGATTCTTAATGACTTTCCAGAATTAAATTCAACCCCTGCAGAGATGGTTTTGCAAGGGTGATGAACTACACACACCAGTACAATGACCAAACAACACAACCACCATGATATAACATGGGCTTCTACTGTCTGTCCACTCATAATAAGATGGCTTTGTGGTAGCACTCCAGATGTCAGAAAAACCAGGGCCTGTAGCAATAGATCTGTAGACTGGAGTTACATTCCTTTCTCAGACAATGGTTTTGCAAAGCTGATTTCATGCTTTTAATTACTCTGCAGGCCCATTTAGGATGAAACAAGTGAATCAGATTTGTTCCTCTGAATCTGGTGTTTCTGTGAGTTCTTTTTCACTGACAGTTATTTTTCTGTGTTTATAGATCTTCATTTCCTGATCATTCATGCAAAATCAGGTTACACACACTTGTAAATCTCTGTAGTAACAAGAAGGTGAGCACCAGTCAATTCCTTTGACAGGTAAGGGAGACCCTAAACATTTTGCTGCAGTATTCTGCCAGAGCACATTGTGTCCAAAGATCTAGTGTGGAGACTATCCCACCCCTCTAAGGTTGTTTTATAAAGCACTATCAGCAACTATCAGCAACTACACAGCCATTGCTTACAGCAGATTTTCTTATTCTTTGTTTTATGCTATTGATCAAGTAGATGAGATGCAAAAACTATTTCTTGGATTATATTTTTCTTCCCTGAAAAAACATATGATCTCTATTAAAAGTAAGTTTGATGACAGCCTCAAAATATGGACTAATGAATTACAAAAAATAGATCCAAATATTTGTAAATTCGTTGTAGACTATTTTCCCAGCACTCGGGAGGCTGAAGCAGGAGGATCACTGTGAATTTGAGACCAGCCTGGGCTACACAGTGAGACCCTGACTGGAAAAAATTATGTGAGAAAAAGACATTCAACTATCCATCAAAGGACTTGGACAGAGAATATATAAATCTTTTAAAAAGCAAAAGAAGGAAAGACAATTTTTTTATTTATTTACTATTTTACAGTACTTGGGATCAAACCCAAGACCATGGTGTTAAGCAAATACACAGTGACTGAGCTACACACAGATTTCCTTTCCTTTTTTTCTTTCTATTAATAGAGAAAAGATTTGAAAAGGCATTTCCTAAAATAGGACATCCAAATCCAAACAGTAGCCATATGAAAAGATGTTCAACAATTCTGGCCATAAAATTGCACATTGAAACTAAAATGTGAACATGCTACAACCCACCATGATGACCCTTTTTTAACATGGTGAAGATGTGGGGTGGTTAGGACAGGGATGTGCAGAAGTGCAGTCATTTAGTAAAACTGTATGGACACACAGAAGCTGGCAATGTCACTCATAGGCGTATGACCAGCAAAGTAAGACCAGAGGTAACCAATTAACCACAGCAATGTTAACAGCAGCTTAATTCATAACAGGCAACAGCTAGGAGCAACTCAGTGCCCCAAAAGTACAGTGAATGCATTAATTCCAGTATGTTACTCAATGGAAGGAATGTGTACGGTAAAGATTGAATTCTTTTTTACATTCAACAGCACGGATAAATCTGAGATATTAACAGTATGTGAAGGAAACCTAACACAAAAGAATATGTTCTGTGTAATTTTATTTATATGACATTCAAAAGCAGGCACACTGACCTTCAATGACATAAGTTGAATAGAAGCATATGTTTAGGAGCTCAGTACTAAGAGGCTGAAGATACTCTACATCGCGATCTGGATTACAGTTGTACAGATGTATATGTTTATACAAATATATTGCTTTGTTATAATATCTAGTGTCAGTGATATATATTTATTTGCAAAACTATATTTAACTTCATTGCTTTCAACTTAAAAGTCTACCTAAAATATTTTATGTCTGAAAAAAGAGATA
>RJWT010050339.1:0-10729 GCA_004365215.1 Cuniculus paca | reverse complement strand
TAAATAATTGGACTTGTAAATGGTTAAGAATGTTAATAAGATCCCCAAAATGTACAATAGATATTGTGAAAGCAAAAGGGAAAGAAACTACTCAAAAGAAAAGAACATTTGGGATAGGGGAAAGGAGAAAAGAAAGAAGGAAAAAGATTATAGATTATATATATATATATATAATATATATATATGATAGATTACTACTAATCTCTGTTAGTTCATAAAAAAACACTGTGCTTTCATTGTTTGTTTGATCATGTTTTAAAGCCTATATCTTGTAATCTGAGCAACTACTTGAAGACAAAAATATGCAGTATATTGACCAGTGTTAATATCCTAGTATTTTGTTTTGAAATTCTATAGCATAGTTATTATTCTCTTTTTGTTTTAATCAGAAAGATAGAAAAAAAATTAAGGGCAAGGTAACTCCATGGTGGGTGAAAGAATGACTGAGATCAAAGGTCATCTCTACCACACAATAACTAGTTATTTGGATAAGCACTTAATCTTTCTGAGATCTTAATCATCTTTTCTTCATCTACATCATTTGGAACATAGTAGTACCTCGTTCATGAGTTGTTATAGGTGTTCCATTATTTAATGTCTGTAAAGAACCTTGAACAATGTCTGGCATGTGAAAAGACTTGTATGTGTTTTGTTCTGGTAATCATTACAGTCTAGCACTTCTATCTCCAGTCACACCCCTAGAGTTCTTTCTTATCCACCTCTGTCTAACTTAGAAACAGGTCATTGACTCTTGATCACCAAAAACATCTTAAAAATTAATTTTATATCCAGGCATATCCCCAGTTACATGTGTCATTAATCTTTAGTGACCCGAGTAGATTTCAGACTCCTAAGTTTTTATCAATCCATTTAATGCTATTCTAATTGAAACTATACTATTACTTCCTATGAGCAGCATGTGATTACCAGGTATTTGGAATTCACTGTAGGCTTTCCCATTAAAACTTACATGATCCTTTCAATGACTATATTGACTTCACTTTTTAAACATCAACAGTGAAGAGCAAATTGGAGCAAGACTTCCAAATTCACAGAAGAGAAATGACTCCACATCTGTGGCTTCTGTTATAGGGTGAAATCTATCTACTATATATTTCAGCGGATGTGCCTTTGGAGTATTTGAACTTAGGCTATATTACAGCATGAAAGCTTTGAAAATTGTTTAAATTTCTTATGCTATCACTTCAACAACATATAGATGACTAAAAAGTTTTTGGGTAGAGAAGGTCTTTACAAGCATAATGCACAAGATAAAATATTTAGTAGAAAAAGTGATATGTTTGATAAAATAAAAATTCAAATTATACATTAAAGTAAAGAAAAAGCAAATGAAAGACAAAATGTATTTTAGTTACATGGAATAAAGTTATTCTAAATGTAGAAGAGACATAAAAAATCAGAAAATGTTAACCTAATAAATTAACACTTACCCAGATGAAGTCACTTGACCCCAAAAGATGAATCCATTTTACTGCCAAGTCAAATAAAACACTCTTTTATTGGCATGTCATATTATAAAATATTTGAAAATAATGAATTGTAGACTTTCTTTCTTTCTTTCTTCCTTCCTTCCTTCCTTCCTTTCTTTCTTTCTTTCTTTCTTTCTCTCTGTTTTTTGGGGGTAATGGGGATCGGACTCATGACCTCGCTCTTGCCAGGCAGATGCTTATGCCACTGAGCTAAATCCCCAGCCCAAAAATTTTGTGTCTCAGAAGTTTTTTTATTTTATTTTCTTTTTCTTTTTTTTTAGTACCAGGTATCGAGCTCACAACCTCACTCTTGCTAGTCAGGTGCTTGTGCCACTGAGTTAAATTCCTGGCCCTCTTCTTTTATTAACTTGAAAATACTTTCCTGCTTATCTTCTGTTCCTCACTATTTTTATTTTTAGGAAATTGGAAATGACAACATCTGCATTTTAACAGAATAACTTCTACTTAATATTTTATGGTATTTTAGTGAGTCATTATGGCAAATATATTCTAATGCTTAAGAATCATGTGAGTCACTTTCCTTTCATATAGCTGGAAATACATAAATAAAAATAAATTAAAATTAATATATACATAAACCCGACATAATCTCAATTAGGTATACAGTGAGATCCTTAAATTTGCGTTCCTAGCGCACCTGTGAAAAACTGCAAATTTCAGATGTGGCCAGAAAAATGCTTATAAATGCCTATTTTTATTACTTAAACTCTAAATATGCTACGTCTTCCTCAGTTACGTAATTTAATCTAATAAAATGCTGTATAAATAAAGCCTTAGAAGGTGCAGGATGTTTTGGTGGCATTTCAGAAATCTTAGGGCTTTAAGAAGAACAAAACAGAGAATACTGGAGATGGCTTCATGGGGTCCAGCAACCTGTTATGATACGGAATGCTGATGCACCTGCGGGAGATGGGTTATGGGACAGCAGCCAATCAACAGCAAGGAGAGCTTAATAACGCTCTCCGATTGGCTACTTGCAAATTCCAGCCCCTAAAAAACAATTGTGAAGAATAATGGCTCGTTCTGCGAAATTGCAAGGCTTTCCACGATCAGTTATTAGTCAGGTTCTAAGGAAAAATCTGGAAACAACTGAGCCTGTGAACTCTGAAACGCGACTTTGCAGGAGCATAACTAATAGATATATATGATATATGTCCTATATCATATTTACTTATACGTTTTACTCTAATGATATCATCAGCCTAATGAGAAAGTGGGTATACATTTGTGCGAATGCATCTTAACAGTAAATAATTTGAGGTTTTTCTAGCAATGCAAGATATTTACATCTTCCCTGACCCCCAAACCAGAAAGTTTTCAGCAACTCAGGCAATTTAAACATCTATTTACAGTAACATTTTCCTGGTAAATAGCTAGTTGTTCAAAAATTGATGCCTTAGATGTTTCATTTTTCTCTACAGCTCATTTATAGCACTTATTGTGCTATATTTCTATTCTTTTTTTTTGTATATGTCTAACTCTTTCATAAGTCTGTGAGTTTGGTTCTGGAAGTTACAGATCATATCTAATTTGTCTTTTTATCCCCAGCTTCTAGAGATGTGCTTGGCACATTGTTGGAAATCAATAAATGCTGCTAAATGAATGCATGTTCAACTTAACCTGAAAGAGGGACAATAGGATGCAAGAAAAAGTTGAAGTACATTTTACTCAGGGAAATAAGGAAGCTGATTATTTGGTGGACATGAGGAAACACATAAAATTTTGCTTCAGAAATTTGACAAATCATAAGACTGCCCTGTGTAAATCTCTTAACTTGGCATAGGTAGTGGTTGTTTACCTCAATAAAGCGTAGTAGAAGAAAAGCATAATTGCCTTTCTTTTTGTTTAGCCATTAGGACCATGGGTTGGGGTTGTTATCGCCTTCATCTTTCACTAGTATCATCGCTTGACCTAATAACTGTCAAGCCCCTTGTACACAACCTATATTGTTTTCTCCTGTCTGACCACAAATTAATATGTGTCTAAGAAACAGATTACTAGATTCTCACTAAATTCTCTACCTACTATACTAGGTTTTGATAATGGGAATAATTGAAATGGTAACAAAAAATATCTGAGTAAAACGTTGCCTTGGTTATACTGTTGCCTTGTTTAACCATTCTCCCAAATTTACCTGCAATATGTTTGAGGAATAATATTCTAGATTGTACTTAAATCTATTCACGAGGAGGGAGTTTGTTCTAATACATTTCAATCTTTTATAACTTTTTTTTAACACTGTGCCTAAAGATAGTCTCCAAAAAACATATTATAGATCTGAAAATAAGCCGCTCACATCTGAAGTGAACTTCCTGATAACTCAAGTTACCTGGTATCCAGAATTGTCCAAATATATCCTTCACGCAGAATGGTACTAAGAAACACCTAATGGGTGAGTATTGTCGGTAACATAACCTATAAAGGTCATTGTCTTCAGCCATGCTGAAGCTAATTAATGAAGCGCAATTAGACTAGTATTACATCTGGAACATAAAAATATAGATATAATTTTAATTACCTTTATTCACTCAGAACAGCAGTGCAAATATTATATAAACAAAATCTGACAATGATAAAAAGAAAACATTAGGTGACAAAAAGAAAACCAGAAACATTTTCATAAAAATCTAAATAGTTAAAATAGAAAAAATATTGCTTTTCAGGAAAGAACTATATATATAACAATATTTGAGTAGGTAAGGGAATGAACAACTGAATAAATTCATGTATGAAAGCAAGGTGGATTAAATAAGAGAAATAAATGCAGAAGCAAGGAAATTTCAGCCAGTGGCAAAAATTGGTGGAAGGTTAAATGCTGACAAAATGTCTATTTATAATTCAGTAAACAAATAATTTTGAAAATAAACTTGAATTAAATTACAAACTGAATATTTAATTTTGTTCCTATCATAATCTATCTGGAAGTTCTTTTTTAATTTAATCCTTGCAATCATCCTAAGAAAATCATGCTTCTATTGTTTTAACTGTCCTTATTTTAAGTGTAGCAAGATAAAAGAGACAATGTAGATGGCCAAAAGGTGAGGAAGGTGGGAGGAAAGTGTAAGTAAACAGTAAAATGTTCACGCAACTAGCGCAGAACATTTAACGTTGCGTTTTGTTGCTTGCATTCTGTTTTAGGAATAGGAAATGCAGAAAACAAACTAGATGAGCAGTTCATCTGTCTTTGTAAGGTAGGACCTCTTCTACCTTTGCCTATTCTAGGAATGACTGCCCTTGTGTTGGGTTGTAGGTCCTGCTTGGTCCCTGTAGCCTTAGGGACTATTTTCTGGCTGGGCCTTGTCCAAACTTTAAAAAACCTTTGAGGCTGGATCATCAAAGAATCCAAACTCACTCACAAATGAAGAGTCAAGAAAATGTAGCGTAGAATCATTTGGTGCCTGGTAATTCTAGAGAATGATTTGTAGAGAAAAAATACTGGTTTTATGAGAAGTGATTACTTTTTTAAACCTCATTTCAAACTAAACTAAACCAATAAGCCAGCAAACGAATACCCAACACCCTCCCCTCAAGGGAGCATTCCAAATAAGTTCAAAAAAAGGGAAAATTTCTGTTCAAGAGCAAATCTGGGACAATGTCTACTAGGCGGAGTGGCCTTAATAGATACTAATTTTATCATGTAGTAAAGGAGGAAAGTCCCAACCTACTCTTGAAGTTGTAGTGTGATATCTGAAGGCATTTTTATCATTCCAGATTTCCTACTTCACCCATTTTAAGGCATTATCAAAGAAACAATTCATTATCATATTTTGGGAGAAAAATGTATGCTAATTACGTGTAGGTCATTTAGTTCTTAAAAAGTTAAAAAGTAAAGCACCCATGTTAGAATTGAGTACAGAAGGGAAATCATCACAGATTAAATTTGCAAACTTTATTTTGGTTTTCATCATTGGATCAGTGAAGAGGGAAAAGATAAGTAAGTCCTGCTTCTGACTCTTAATATTATGTATCCCTGAATAAATGAAAATGCATCCACTCAAGTATGGTGACAGTTTCACCTGGGTATTTTAAAAGAAATCAATTTGTATAGCAAAAATTTGTGTCCATCTAAAGCCCAATTAAAATGACAGATCCCTGGATTCAGTTGCAAAGGATGTACGAAAAGAATTTATAAACATACAGTTATTTCAAAATTGTAAAATCCAACTCCCATTTAGGTACACAGCTTATTAAACTTTTGGATGATTAAGCCAAGAAAGAATTAGAAACAGCAGTTTTCTTTTGTTTCTGCAGCAAATTCCTAATAACATTTTTATAGCCTGTCTAAAGCAATGGTTTAGATCCTAGTTTATCTCACCATTTACATTGCTGTGCGTTTCCATTTATAAACTGTGGTAAATATCCATCTTCATCACTGCTGAAGATAAACTACTTATATCCCCATCTTGTTCTTCATAAGAAATCCCAGATATTGCTACAAGTAAAAGAAGAAAAAAAGAAAGAGTTAAGTATGATAATGGTGAGTTAGATACTGTACAGTGTATTTCTAAACCATTAACAAGCAAATGGAATATAAACAAATCAATAACACAACCTATAAAAGCATAAAAGGCAAGACATTAGAGTTTAAAGAATGTTCTTGTCATTATATTACTGGAATCTACTACAAATACGTGCCCTGGGGGAGTAGTCAATTTCTTTTTATGGCTGTTGTTATGAGCTGACTTCTCTGAGTGAAGCAGTTAGAAGAGAGACAGAGAGAGACAGAGACAGAGACAGAGACAGAGACAGAGACAGAGAGAGCCATTTGGTGAGGATTATTATCATAAGGTGAGTTGCAAAATCATAGAAATTTTTACCCAAGACACCATCATATTCTAGAAAACTCAAGGGAAAATTCAGAAAATGCTGGCTGTCTTCACATTTAGTTTTTCACTTATCTCAAGACTTAGAAGCATTACCCCAGGCCTTATGCCATTCATGTCAACCCTTCTTGCAATGGAAGTGGAATTTGTGATTAAAGAATGATATGCAACAATACCACAGTAAGATAAGGTAGTTGTTTGAGAAGACTTACACGATCAAGGTAATACAACAAGAAAGGGGATAGCATCAGCGACAATTCTCATTCTTGCAGCTTATTGTATCATTTATCTTCCATCTATTTTTCCCGTTAAAGTAGTTCTAAATGATAATTTTCATTAGGCTTTTAGTACTTATTATAATAAAGGGTTCATGATGGTTTCCATTCACAAAGTTCTCTATTTCATAGTGGTGGCATTTTCTGCCTTTGATACTCAAGGTGCATTAATCTGCTTGGGCTGCTATAACAAAATATCAGATGGGAGCTTAAACAACAGAAATTTATTTTCTGGAAGCCAGAAGGCAGGGTTTATTTCTGGTGAGGTCTCTCTTTCTGACTTGTACACAGCCACCTTCTCCATGGGACCTCATCTGGCTCTTTTTTTCCCTTATGTGCTCTGATGTCTTTTCTTACAAGGACACCATTCCGATCACATTACATCTCAACATTAATTATTCTCCTTAAAGGAACTCCTTTAAATTCATTGGGAGTTTGAGCTTTAATATATGAATTTTGGTGGGGTCACAATTCAGTCCATAACACAAAATGTCTCACCCTAATTTATTCTGTGAATCACGTTTTCTTAAACTTAATTTTAAGGGTTGTGGATACTTGTATCAACAAATCTTGCTTTTCCTGCAAATTCTTGCCAAAGAAGATAAAGCTGTTTAGTAACAGATGCCTCCATTGCTTCAAGAAATTCTTGCAAACCACATCTTCTGCCAAACATCTTGGTGATACAGTCACATAGCTATTTTTTTAAAATCACATATCAGTTTACTTATTAGTAATTGTCTTAAAAGATTCATCTCATTGTGTTCACCAATTCTATACTATTAGGTCATGAATTTATGCCAGATTTCTATAAATATCTCTCCTTGGGAGTTCTACCTCAACTCTGTGTAGTACAAACCAGAAACTACATGTTTTCTTCGTACCATTGTATCTGCAAAGAATTTAAAGAATTTGTCAAAGTGAGTTTAATCTTTGCTTTCTTTGCTTCACAGAATTCTTTACTGATCTTTGTAGGGAGTTGACTGCAATGCTATCCAGTAGCTAAAGGGGCACCCAGAATAACCAGTTTCCAATTTAGTGGAATCTTAATCATGCTGCAAGGTAAAACCATTTCACCTTTGCATACTAACACTTCTAAATGAGCAGAGAGAATATTAGTAAAATGGAAAATGAAATGATTGAAAACTATTTGTTAGGTGTAATCAACATGCCTTGGTTTCACTCCTCTAGTTCCTCCAGCTTATCATGACACTATGAATAACAGGTGACTCAGTTCTACTAACCTTCACTCTGTGTCTATTTTCATTGTAGATTCACAAGAGCAATAAACTGATCATCTAATTTTGAGTGAATGCCAATCATCTATGAGCTGGGTCTCATCTGAATGTCACCTAACAAGGAGCTCTAGATAAATTTCCATTGAACTGAGGCTGTTTCTAGAAAATAATAACTCATTAGTTATTACTAGTAGGTAGACAGCAACCCCAACTCATGTCCATTACTGGCTTAATGGAGTAAGATATAAATAATTGCCATCCCAGTATGTATTTCTTACTACAGTTTGCAAAGGCTGCATGAGCCAGGTTTTTGTGTGCAGCTATCACACATGCATAAAAATGTGGAAGCAGCTTTAGAACATGGCAATGAATAGAGTTTGGATGAATTTTGAAGTTCAAGCCAGAAGTACTGGTGTTAAGGATAATTCTGGTGAGGACTTAGAAAACAGGGAAACTAAAGAGAAAATATTCATTTTTCTACACAATACATAAATAATCACGAACAGAACATTGGTAGAACTATGTACATTAAAAGCTATTTAGATAATGCTTTAGACAGAAATGAGGACATGTTATTGGAAACAAAGGGGAAAGATAATCCTTATTATAAAGTGGCAAAAATACCTTGAGTGAAATGGGTATGTTGTAGGGATTTATGGAAGGTAGAATTTACGAACAGTGAAATTACATATTTAGCTGATGAAATTTATAAGCAAAATATAGAAGGAGCAGCTTGATTTTTTCTGTTTGATTACAGGAAAATAAGGAGAGAGAATGAGAGGGAAAAGGAGAGGGAGAGGGAGTGGGAGAGGGAGAGGGAGAGAGAGAGATTTAAGAAAGAATCATTAAATAAAAAGCAACCATAACTTTAAAGATTTGGGAGATTCTCAGCCTATCCATTCTGAAAATATAAGAAACCTTGGTTTGAAGATAATACTATGGTTACAGTCCAGCAACTACTCAACGAGAAACAGTGTAGTTGTGAACCAGGCACCTAATCAATCACTGTAGCAGAAACAATGCCAATTTAAACTGAGAGGAACAGAAACAGGAGAAAATGAAGCAAATCTTGGGCTTTTCAGAACTTATAAGACTGGACTATGAAACTATTTGATGTATTATTTAATGCAAGAGAAGGATGACCTTTAAAAAAATTAAAAGGTCCTCAGGACCCCTCTTCTGTTTCAAAGGGTGGGGGAAATGAATGTCCTCAGTTTTAAAGGTCCAGATAGTGGCTACCTGAGCCCCTGTGGTCATCACCCACAGAAGTGGGACTGTTACCACAATAGGTCTTATAAAAGGGAATCTTAGCCTAATGGAACTGGATGGTACAGCATCAAACCAAATAGGATTATTGTTTAGAGCTGAGGTATGATATAATATGTGTTCTGTTTGCAAAACAGAATTGATAGAAAATCTATATGCAATCATGCAAGGGGTTTTATCAGGGAGGCTTAGAGGATCCAAGATGGGAGGTTCCACAATGGCTTTTTGTGTACTGCAGAGTTGGAGAATCCAGTAGTTGCTCAGACTGAGAAGATGAAAGCCTCAGAACAAGAGGGATCAAGGATGCAGTCCAAGGTGAAGGTATGAAAACTCACTGAGGTGTCACTGCCATGAGTGTGCATTAAAAAAATGAAGAAATTGGAAACAGATTTTCAGAGGTGATAGCAATGAAACACATACCTGCTCAAGCAGACTGGAGTTCTTTGAAAGCATCAGACTCTCCTTCTTCTTTCCCCTTTTTTTTCCATCCAAGCTTCAAGACTATTGGTTGATGCCACCCAAAACCCAACCAGGGTGAGTCATCCCTTCCCAGTTCATTGGCCTCCATGCCAATCATCTCCACAGACAAACCAAAAGCTGTGCTTTACTAACTGGCTGGGAATTTCTTAATCTAGTCAAGTTGACATATCATGATTAAATGTCACTTTAGATTTTAGACTTTGGATTTGTCATCCTTGTCTTCTTTTCTCTTTCTCCCTTTTAGTGTGGGAATGTCTAACTTATGCTTGCCCCACCAAAGTATTTTACCGTTACAAGATTTGCCTGGACTTCCCAGGTTCACAGTTGAAAATGAATTTTGTTGCATAATGAATTATACTTCAAATCACGGCCAGAAATATTTAATCAAATATATGGCATTGCCTGGGGATGTAGCTCAGTGGCACAGTGCCTGCCTGGCAAGCATGAGGCCCTGAGTTTGATTCCTGGTTCTAAAAAAAAAATAAAACAGAAATACATGGACACTTTGAAGCTTAGTAAAATTGACATACAAATAACCATAACAGTGATGCAAATAGCCTGTACCCTATGCCCTATACTGTAAGAAAAAATTCAGTGCATTGGTCTGTTTTGGGGCTCTAAAACTATTTAACAGCATTTGCATAATTTAGAAATATCTTTATTCTCCTCCCATAACTTTTCATGTTCCCCACTGAAGAGGGGAAATGCCTAAGTCTGTTGGTTTCAATACAGTGAATGAAATATTTTCAATATTTTATTCTTTCAAGTTATGGTAATGAAAACGTGCTTACACATTTTTATTCCTGAATATATTAACTCGGTACTCTAACACTGACCCATAGCACCCGCCTGACATGGTGTGGCTGACAGATCACTAGATGGCTGTCAGTGTTTGCTCAGCATATTAGTCATCTCTGTAATACAGAAAATGATCTTTCTTTTCATTTCCCATAAGGTAAATAACTTGACAAAATGGAAAACACATGCAGAGTGATGAGAGGAGACTGATAATCAAGCTGCTTTTTCTTTAGAGCTGTGAGTTGGTGGCTCTGGATTCTTTAGTGACTTTTTTGACAGCCTTCTTTCTGGTTGCATGGCACAATATTTACCTTACAGTATTGTTTCTGTTTATGTGAAAA
>RJWT010050338.1:0-10868 GCA_004365215.1 Cuniculus paca | reverse complement strand
TCACCCTGCACTGAAACCCCTGTCTTCTGACTCTAAATTGTGCTTTTTTGGTATGTGAGTAATAATGAAAAGCATGTATTTGAATACTTCCTATGTGTTCAGAACTATATACAGTAATAAACACTTCATATAATTATCTCTTTAATCTGAAAAACTCCCCTAAGTTATTGATTATCTCTTCCTCCTCCTACCAACCCACATGGTATACATAAAATAAGTCTCCAGATCACTGATAATGTCCCCAAAGTCACACGGTTGGTAAGTCTCTCTATTCAAACTCAGGTCATCATAGTCAAGGCCAGGGCTGCTCAGCTCACCACCATAAAAGTTGCTACCTCACACACTTGCTAAGGAACAGGGCCCCTATAAAGCCTTTGGCCCCACTCGTTTATTCATTTTCTTTCCAAATGGAAGTATAGCTCACCTAGAATCCATAGGTTTTACTCTGCAGCACCCACTGGCCACAGCCACCCTTTCCTGCCCAAGACCTATTCCTCCTACCTTTAATATCACCAGTCATGCATTTGAAATGACTCTCACATTGAAATCCTACGAATGCCTGTCGCAATTTCATTGGATATCCTGACTCGAAGACGTTTCAGAAAATAAAAGAAAACCAGTTTCTTTTCTCAATTTGCCTTTAAAATTATGACCAACTTATTTTTGGCAGGACTGGGATTGAGCCAAGGGACTTCACATTGAACTACACCCTCAGCCATTTTTGTAGTTGTATTTTGAGACAAGGTCTTATTAAATTCATGTTTTCCCAGCTGGACTGGAAACTGCCATCCTCCTGCCTCAGCCTCCCAGAGTGCTTGGATTACAAGTATGCTCCACCACACCTGGTTTTTGTTATGTAATTGAAAAAAAACTGTTCTCTGTATGTACTGTTTGCATGTAACAGAACTTCTTGGTACCATATAACTTCTGAGAACAGATATACAATGTTATTTCATGACACTCTTCTCATGAGAATGATGAGCTTGTCAGCCTCCTAAAGTAAGTGCCTCACTGAAAATGACCGTGTGACTTTTTCACTATCTCCCTCATATCACTGGCATGGTGATTGACATCTGTTTTACAAATATCGAGTGAATGGAATACTGAGTGTTTTGGAGAATTTGCTGGAGAAGATTTATCTGATTTTTTAATGGCCTATGGCTTTAAGTCTTATCTCTTCTTTCTCCCCGTGCTTCCACCTTCGATAGAAACACAGACTAAGCAGAGTTGGCTCTCTGTATCCCATATATCCAATATAGTTGGTTCAAGGTTCAAGGATGGAACCAACTATAGGTAGAATATATTGGAAAAAGAATTGCATGTGTACTGAACTTGAACAGATCTTTCCCTTAGTTCACTAAACATTAGAGTATAACAACTATTTATATAGCATTTGTACTTTACTAGATATTTCAAGTTATCTAGAGCTGACTGAAGGTGTGTGGGACAATATGTGCAGGTTATATACAAACACTAACATTTTATAAAGGACTTGAGCAGCTATGGATTTTAACATTCACAGAGGGTTCTTGAACCAATCCCTCATGGATACCTGGAGATAACTACGTCCAATTGCTATGTCAGAAGGGAAAGGTGATGTTTGAATTACTTACCTATTTATCAAGATATAATTTAAATATATTATAATTCTCCCCTTTACATGTGTTGAATTTTAACAAACATACAGAAGCATATGGAACACAGTCAGACCATCCCTCAAAAAATTTTCCTGTGCACCTTTGTTGTCGACTCCTCCCCCAGCCTGGCCCCTGACACTGCTCATCTGCTTCCTGTCCCCACTTACCTGCTTCCTGTACCCATAGATCTGCCTATCTAAGACATGCAATTACCCAGTAAATAGACTTTTGGACTGATGTCTTTCACTTTGCACAATGCATCTAGGATTTATCCCTATTGTTGCATACATCAACATTCATTCTCTTCTGTTGCTGATCATTATTTCAACATATGGTTATATAATTTAATTATCCATTCCCTAGTTGATGGACATTTAGGGTTTTGCCTATTCAAAAAGAAAACTGCTGGCTATAAACGGCACACATGGTCTTGGTGTGTGTATATGTTTTCATTTCTCTTGAGTAAATACCTAAGAGTGGAATTGCTGGGTCATAGGATATGTACACAGGAAACTTCCAAACTGCTTTCCAAAGGCATTGTAACGCTTCACATTCCTGCCAGCAATCTGTGAGACTTCCAGATGTTCCACATCATTGCCAATACTTATTATCATCAATCTTTTTAAGTTTAGCTATACTTGGAGGTATGTCTCATACCTGCATACCATTTTGATCTTAACTTTAATTTCCCCGAAAATGCCATTACTATGACTGTTGGGTTATCATTACAATAATCTTATGTGTTACATTACAATAATCTTATGTGTTAGATTTGGATGAGTTTTGACAAATACACACCCTTTACATAGTTCACACACCTCATTAAAGTATAGACTATGGCCAGTCACCAGAAATCCTCTTGGGCTCTCGGTCCCGTTAGTCTCTACTCACTGCAAACAAACACGGCTGTGGTTTTTTCCACCCTAGATTAGTTGCACCTGCTGTAGAATTTAATAATGTGGAATTATACAGACTGCGCTGTGTTACGGCTGGTTCCTCTCACACATCGTGATGCAGTCTGAAGGCCATACAAGTTGCAGCTTGTAACTGGTGTGAGTTCCCTTGTATTGCTGGGTAACTTCCTATTGTATGGCCAAACCACTGTTTATCTATGCTGCAGATGAGCATTTCAGTTACTCTCAGTTCTTGTCTAGTATGAATAGAGATCTCATCTATATTTTTGTATGGGTATTTTTGTGAAGATCCATTTTGTTTCTCTTGAGTAAACAGCTAGGGGTAGAATTTCTGGGTCATAGAGTAGGTAAATATTGACCTTTATAACAAGTTGCCAAACTGTTTTCCCGAAGTGGCTTTTCCATTTTGCATTTCTACCCACAATGTAGAAAAGTTTCAGTTGCTCCACATCCTTGCAAAGTTTGTTTAGTTTTTTTCTTTTTTTTATGTTTAGCCATTCTAACTACCTTACTGTGGGTGACTTTTGCACTCCCCTGATGACTAATCATGTGCCTATTGTGTATTCGTATATCTTTCCTTGTGAAACGTGTCAACCCTTTTGTCCTTTTTTATTGAGTTATCTGTTTAATACTAAACTATAGTCAGTTAAGTAATTTGTAGTTTTGCACATAGTTAATATGCAATTCCTTTGTCAGATATATTATCAAGATTGTTTTCTCTCTTTGCATGGCTAGGGAGAAGTCTAATGTAATGCAATACAATATAACTTAATGATGTATTTATAATATATATTTGATATAATTTATACTCCATATTTAATGTAACATATAATATTTTACAAACACATGATTGATGAGAAAATGTTTTAATTTGATGGTCTAATTCATCAAAATTTTTATAGTTAATTCCTTCTGTATTCTGAATAAAAAATTTGTTTACTCAAAAGTTGCAAAGATAGTTTGTTTTCATCTTTATGCTTTTCATTTTTACAGTGAGTCTATGATATATGTAATTATTTTTTGCGTATTTATGGTAAGGTAATTATATACTATCATGATTATTGCAACTTTGTAGTATGTCTGAAAATTAAACAGTGGTCCGACATTTTTCTTCTGCAAGATTGTTTTAGCTATTATAGAGCCTCTACATTTCCTTACACATTTTAGAATTAGCTTATAAATTTTTATCCAAAAATGTCCACAGGGATTTTTTTCTCAACCTTTTTTCTTTCTGCTTCAATTTCTCTACTTTCTATTTTTCAGTGTGATTTATTTTTTAACTCTCTAATGTTCCATCTGCTTTTCTATCACCCATTGGTTTTTTACTGTAGAATATTATGCTTTTTGGTTCTAAGTTTCCTTTGTTGTCTTTTTATAGTTTCTAGTTTTCTACTAATAATCCTCATCTGTTTATTCATTATATTGATCTTTTTCTTTTGAACCCTTCAGCATGTTCCTAATAGCTACTTTAACTATTTATCTATATCTTGTAACACCAACTGTGCCATTTCAGGTTTGTCTTTATTGACTTTTTATTTTGTTTTTTGGTTTCAGGTTAAATCTTTGGCTTCCTTTGCACACCTAGTAAATTACATTACTATCCTGAGTTCTATGGATTCTACTTTTTGAGAGACTGGATTTTGTTGTCTTCCTTTAACAATTGTTGAACTTTGTTCTCAGAGGAACAAAGTTTATTTACATATAAATTAATTCATCTGTTCAAAGTTTGTTAATAAGCTTTGTTAGAATGGGTTGAGCACAGTCCTTACTCTAGGACTAGAGTGGTTCTCCTACATAGTGGAGTGATTTGGAGATCTCACCCGCATGGCCAGTGTGCCAGGGAGTCCTCTCTCCCCCTTGGACTCCCAGCTCTATGTGCCCCAGTTATCTTCATTCCAATTGCAGCTCCCTAACAGCTCTACACTGCTGTGCTTCAGTCTCGTCCCGGATATGGGCAGGTTAGTATTTGATTAAAGTTTTAAAAGGAACCCTAAGGAGATCTCTGAAATTTCTTTATGTACTTCCTACTCCCTCTGGGAGTGCATTCCAAAATCCTAGCCACTCCAATAACCCCATACTTCTGTGTCTGCCTCGTTAGCCCAGCAAGATCACTGTGCATTGCCCTGGTTCCATCCCCCTGTGCCTGTGCAGAGTACTGGGGCAATTGGGAGCCCTTGTGATGGGATTCCTTTTTCTCAAGGACCACAGTTCTGTGCTGAGTATCTTCTAGCATCTGAAGCAATTGCTCCAAATATCTTGTCCAGTGTTTCAATAGTTTATGGTTGGATGAATTCTTCATAATCATTTACTGCATTGTGGCTAAGAGCAAAAACTTCCATCCCATAGTTTATAAATCTGGTGGGGGGGAACTAGTATTAGACCCAGGAATTTTATTCATTTTTCACATTTGGCTTCATCTCTCAAACTAGAATTCTAACTTTATTCCTTTATCCCTACTAGAACGTGTGCAACTATAAAGAAGTCAAAGTATTTGCAAAGGATAACATATAACCTGCTAAAGCAACATACTCCTATAAGATGAAACTGTCTGTTAGAATGCATTCTATAGAAGAGACTTAATAAATATTTGGAACTTCAATTTATTTAGAGCAAGATTTTTTTTTTCTTTTACCATGAACAGATAGTTCTTGGGCATGACTCATGGAGATGCTATGAAGGTGTTTAAGGTGGACATAAACAATTATGGTATCTTAAGGCATTCCTTTTATGCTTGAACAGGGAATAAGTGTAGGTTCTCACCATGTTTGAAATACTGTACCTAACATGGTACAATGAAAAAAAAAATTCCCAATCATACTATTCCTATAAATCTGTTTCTTTGTTTTCATATGGGAATTATTTTATGTTATGTTTACTTTCTCTATGTTTAGGGGAACTTTTAAAAGCTAAGTGCTTTGTGTATTCATCTAAAACACTCCCCAAATTATTATTCCTAACAGGAGGAAATATGAAAGTATCAAGATAGCATATCACATTTTCAGGTCAACTGAGTCTAGAAGTCATTCTCCAGGATAAATGTGTGCTCAGCTTGTGGAAAGAACCACAAATGTCTTCTCAAAATAAAAGAACTCCTCTGGCTATAATATGAGAGGAGAACAATCCAAGCCAATCTTTCCACTTATGCTACTAAATGGCTCCTTTTGTGAAAGTCTTCAATTTCAACTGAAAAATAAGGGCCTCAGGTAATAAACACTTTGTACATTTTGACCTAATAAGGGGCCTTTTAATTGGCTCACCTCAGGATCCAACCTTCCAGGTATTATGGCTATAACCACATCTTTTTATATCTTCATGAATGTTTCCAAGAAAAAAAAATACATATTTAAAATAAAGTCACCTAATAAAATGTTACTGAAAATTATGTAGTTTATGCAGTCAGATAATCATGTCCTTGCCGAATCATTCTATTGTTCCCTACTAACACATGCTGATTTGTTTTTCTCAACATGACGGTAGATTTGTGTTTCTCAACATGCTGTCATTACCTGAGTCCCATAAGCCCCACTGTGTTGTGTTTGTTACAAAGAAAGTGTTTCAGCAATACACATAATATTTTGATTTTCCTAGTATTTCAATATGCACTTTATATCCAGATGCAGTTTTGGAAATAAGAGAGAATTTAAATTCTGACTCTGCAATTACCAACTGAATGACCTTGAGCCAACTGTGTAACCTTGCCATGCCTCATTTTATATGATAAATGATTCTTAAGATAGTGCTTGCTTCACAAAACAGTTGTGAGAATTAAAGAAGTTACCACAGGACAGAGCAGTGCCTGGTACAATGCTGTAAGCACCAAGTAAATCTTACTGATTGTCATTATTATCACTATTGTTTATAAAACTCTTTAAAATTAGTTCACTCACTCAGTTCCCACAACAGATCTTCTTAATAAATATCATGACCCCCATTTTATAGAGCAGGCAGCTAAATTTTAGTTTCTTACTCTAGAAGTTGCATGTATTCTTGTCTCCATTTTCCTAGATAACTTGAGAATGTTCACTTCTTTTTAATGTTGATGAGACTTTGCTAATGTCACCTTGATCATCTTTCTACATTATATAATTTCATAGAAATATTTTTAGTGTCATACAAAAATTTCCTTCACAACAGAGTGTTTAATAAGATGACAGTGCATTTCTATTAGTTTTCTACTCCTAAATGTGGATAATTTTCATTTCAAATCATTTGCAACTCCACCTCCTCCTGTAAGACCAATCCCTGTCTAAGACTATTTTGTGTTACCCATATAATAGACTCTTCCAGCTTTTTTTCCCTATTTTTTCCATTCCCATAGCAAGGCTCCACTAGTCTAATGATGTTTTAGAAAAGAGAGTAATAACCTAAATATCAGTAATTATAGTTAACTTATCAACCCATAGAAAAATAACCACAGCATATAAAGTTCTTCTGGGATCCTTTTAAGTACCGATTTAGCCTTCGTCTGTGATTTAGGTTACTTTCCACTTCTTTTAAGAGCTAAACACAGCCTAGTAAAGAAAGGTCTTTGAAGTGCGAGCTGGTTGACCATTTCCTGTGCAGAATAGCCAATCCAGTCAAAACCGTCCTGCAAATGTCTCCAGCTTCATCAGCAAGTGCTGGCGGATGACGTCACTGTGGGATTTCAACTGAACTTTGTGTTCTGATAAACAATGCGGTGTTGGAGTTGCCACTGGTGAATTCCTTTTCTCCCGGGAGGTGCCAGGAAAGTGCCTCGTTTCGTGTTCAAGCTTTGTTTGAAGGATAACAGAGGGATGGCAGAAAGAGCTGGGGAGTGGTCAGGTGCCCAGGGTACCTATTAAAGTTAGTTGAGTGTGGAAGACACTATTTTGGTTTAGTTCTACTCCTCTGAGTAGAAAATCAGGAAATAACTGGTTTTTCTTGGAAAATAAGCTGTTTCTGTCTTACCACCTCTTGTCTGTTGTTTCAATGTTCACCCTTGCTCTGGCAGATTGGAGATGATCTAGATCATCTTGACTTGAACACTTTTTCTTACATGAAAGAGTGAGCATTCAGGAAGCCGTGCAGTGCAATAGTGGGGGTAAAAAGCCCCTCCAGCAGCAACAGTGGCAATAATAAAACACAACAGGCAGTTTTGCAAGATTTATGCTAAATAACAGCCATCAGAATATTGCTAGGAATAAAAATGTTAGAGCTTTTACAGAAATGAGCATATAAAATTCCCTTCTCATTAAGTTGTTTCCATCACATGTCCCTCCTATTAAAATGTTCATAGTAGAATGCATCCCATCATCTGGGTGTTCTGGACATTTTGGTTTTTCTTGGTTTTTCAAGGAAAACTACTAACATTATTGTTGTTTATAGAAAAGGACTTTCAATTTCTTCAATAAACAAGGCTAACTTGAATGAAAATAAATAAATAAATAAGTAAATCATCACAATTTCATTCTCGCATCTTCAAAGAAAGTTAAACCAAGTTCTATAAAACCATACTTATTGGGTAGATTATCAATGCTTCAGAATTTGGAGGAATATTGTTGCACCTCCAATAGCTACAGCTAGAATATCTTTCTAACCTTTTCTGCCTAACCCTTTCTAGTACTAAAAATAAATTTGCTTCCCATCTTCCTTATACTCAAATCCCTGTCTTCTAATTTCAGTATTCCTCTGCCTCCTACCTTTCCCCAAAGCATCCCAAAACCATAAGAAATAAAATTTTCCGAGTGAGACAGTAAACCAGTTTAGAGCTTTCTCCCTCCTAAAATTCAGTTTGTAAGGGTTATTCACTGTAGTTTGGATAAGGTAAATCTTGCTTGTAAATTTTTACTGACCAGCATTGGTCATTCCAATTCTTGTTTCTTTTAGTTTCTTTATAGCTTGCAAATCTCAAGATCTCTCAGGTCTATTTCCTCCTGTACTGCACTGGATAATGCAAGAGAGGACACAAGCCCAGGGTGGTATTTTATACAAGTCAGCAAGGTGCACCTGTGTCCCAAGTGGGAGGGGAGCCAGGGAAGAATTTCGAGTCGCAAGGTTCAGAAGTGAAACTCTGTAGCTTTCTTGGCCCTTAAAAAACCAGGTCACAGCTGCCTGGCTTTCTAATTTGGTTTGATGTACTGTGAATTCCCAAAGGGATGAGTCACTCTCTTATTCATATGTAAGTACAGGAACCATTCCAAAACAAAAATCAGTGTGGGTTTATTTGTGATTTTCAGTGCCCTCTACCACCCCACTATACAGACGATCTAGCATCAACTAATTGTTCACCATATTGGAGAGGAATTATAGGGTGTCTTTCATCTTTCTTTAGATAGTAATTTCATTACTGTGAATATTCACTAAGATGATATTCCCTGGAGATTTCTTTTTCTGCTTGAGGAATGTTTCACTGAAAATAAGTGTCCATTATAAATAATGAACATAAAATCAATCCCATACAAAGAAAATGAAAGTAGTAAAATTAATCACAAACTGTCTTAAGAAACAGTCTATGTCAGGTTTTTGTAATAGCATCACTGCACATTTCTCTTGTTACCTATTAAGTTCACAAGAACCTCATAAATATCTTCCTTTATAAGATTTGGTGAGGCAGAAAGACCTTCCCTGTTGGTCATCAAATTAAGATGCAGTATGATTTTACAATTTGTTCCATCTTAGAATTTGGCTGTGTTCTATCTCTGCGATTTCCCAGAGCCAACCACTTCAGGGCGTTTGGGGCTCTGCCAACAACCATGGCACAGATGCTTTTAATAAAGGGGGGTAATCACCTTCTGGAAAATCTCCTTGCTTTATTAGAACTTTCAGGAGATATCAATCCTGTTTTATTGGTGTTTATTCTTTTAATAAAAAGAAGAAAAAATAAAGGAAATAAGTAGCCAACACAGTCTAGATAGTCTGCTTTGCATCCCTGTTTTTGTTTCATAAAGTAGAATACTGCATTTCTCATGAAAAAGATTCATGCAATTCCACAACCATATGTTGAATGCCCATTCTGCCAAACTCTGCACCAGGCACCAGAACCACAGCTAAGATTCATGCCCTGCCCGAAGGAGCCACACACACACAGTGAAACTCTATAAAAACTGAATCAAAGGCCAAGGGTACGTGGAGGTCTCCGTCTGAACATCATATTTGGTAGGGGATTTGAAAGTACATGAAATGGATGTTAAATAATTTTATTGTATATGGAATAATATGTACTGATAAGTTTCACAATGGGAAAGTGACAGATCTTTCTATAAATGGTACAGGGAAAACTGGCAATTTAGAAAAAAAAATAATAAATAATGTTATACTAAAAACACCAGAAAAGTAGATTGCATAATAGCTAGGAATATAGGAAATGTTGTTGTATATATGCAATGATCATAGGATAAGGGAGGAATTCTAAGTAGAAAGGTCATGGATGAAAGAACAAATATCAGATCTGACGGCGAAAGAAATTATACATAGAAATTTTATAAAATTAAAACACAAATGGCAAACTTGATAAAATACCTGCAAAACAGACAGCAAATTAATATCCTTAATAATCAAAGAACTCTTGTGAATTATCTCTTATGACTAACCAGGCACTGAGACACTAGCTTTAAAACTTGCCTAGGGTCATCCAGTAATTGTTAGAACAGACAAGGCTCCTAGTCTCACACAGTTTGCAGTCTTAAAGAGAGAGAGGTTAATCAATGACCTACCAAAAGAAATGCAAAATTATGGCACACTGTTACGATTTGGATCTAAAATGTTCTCTTAAGGTCTCATGTGTGTGGAAGGTGATTGGATCATGGGGACCCTATACTCCCTGGTGTTAGAAGGTGGAAACTGGTTGGAAGCAGTCATAGGAGACGAGGTGCATGACCCGGGAGGGTATATGTATCCTTGCCTCTGGCTCTTCTCTTTTTCCTGGCTGTTGTGGGTTGAACAACTTTTCTCTGCCATGCTCTTCCACCACATGTTTCTGCCTGGGACCCACACAACTTTAAACTGAATCCACTGGGAACTGTGAGCCACATAAACCTCTCCTCCTTTCAGTTGTGGATGTGGACTGTAAAAAGATAAAGGAAGAATACAGGAATGTTCCAGGGGGAGGGAACAGTGCATAGAAAAACCCTCTGGTGGAAGGAAGCCCTGCATTCTGCAGGGAATGGATAGAGGTACAGCAGAGAAAGAATGTGAAGAGAGGGCACAGTGAGTCAGTCAACCCTTAGGGTTCTCACATGGTGCAGAGAAGCTGTGCTTAGAGATGAGTGGTCTGATAACCCAAGAGGCAGGGCGATCTGTGCAAAGTCTCAGCAAGTACCTGGTGGCAACTGGAAATCAAACTTAGATCTTTGGGCAG
>RJWT010050337.1:0-10853 GCA_004365215.1 Cuniculus paca | reverse complement strand
CTCGCATGTAGTTCAGGCTGGCCTTGAACTCACTGTGTAGCCCAGGTTGGCCTCAATCTCCCAGTGCTCCTCCTGCCTCAGCCTCCCGAGTGCTGGGATTACAGGCATGCACCGTCATGCCTGGCTTGTGATATTCTTCTATATCTTGATCTGGGTGGGGTCACATGGCTGTAATGACTTTGTGACGATTCAGCGGGCTACACATTAATGATTGTGCACTTTCCTATGGTATGTCACAGTTCAGTACAAAGAAATTTACAAAAACAGTTCCTACCTAATTCACAAAGCCCTAAGAGCTTAATGAGCAGGCTTGGCTTGATGTTTTTTCTCTGCTCAGAGTTACCCATGCTGTTCCTCTGACAGATCTTGGTGTCCATGGAAACAAGACAGAGAACATGGGAGGAGACAGGATCCAAGCCTGGGAAGTACAGCGGATGTCCCAAAAGGACAGATGCTCAGTGCCTCTTTGCCCCTGAACTTTCAGTGCCTTGGGTTCCAGCCCACCCTCCCCGTTACTGGTTTCCACTTTACTTAGTCCAATAGGAAAGTCAGCTTGACAGAGACTTGAAATTAAAAAGGGCCTTCTCTGGATCAGGGACACAAATTAGAGGTCACTTGCTGAAGTTGGTAACCTCGGCTCTGAAGTACAACTTTAAAGAGGTTGTAAGCCCGAAAGGCCTTGGAGTAGCCTTAGTGAATGTTATAGAACCCAGGTTGCTGGGCATGATGGTGCACGCCTGTAATTCCAGTACTTGGGAGACTGAGGTGGGAGGATGGCTGCAAGTTCAAGGCCGGCCTGGGCTGTGTAGTGAGTTTAAGGCCAGCCAGAGCTACATAGCGAGACCCTGTGTGCAAAAAAAACAAAGAAAGAAATTCATGTGTTAAAGAACAAACTTTATTCCCAAGGCAATTCTTTGAATCCTTGCTCAGAGCTTATTAATTTTTATTTTAAACACAGCTATAGCACTTTGTTATTTGATTTTCTAGGCCTATGAAAAGACAGATTAGAAGAGAGTGGGTGGAATTCTCCCCCAGTGGTGCACACGCATCTGGCTTTGTCAAGTTTGAGAATTATTCTGGATCTATCTGGGTACAAGTGCGTCCACAAGCATTCATGTGGGAGTCTGTGTGTATCCCAGTGTGTAGGGTGGGACAAATGTGTGCGAGAGAGCCTGCATGCATTCGCATCCTGCGCATCTGCTGGTCTATGTGTGCATACCGGCTGCATGGCATGTGAGGACATTTGTGAATAAGCTTGTCATGTTGTGTTTCTATACGTATGTATGCCATCGGATGTAAAATATGTAAATGAGAATTTACACTTTTGCAACTCCGGGGCATAGAATGAGAGAGCATTGGTGGGGCTGCTTATGAGTTTATTTCTTGAAGCTAAACTGTAAATCTGTGTGAGGATTTATATAGGGAAACTCTAGGCAAAGTTTTCAAGTCGTATGGTTGGACCATATGGAATTACCATTTCTGTGGGTTAAAAATGGTTAACTATTGAGTGATTTTTGTATGATCCAGCCTAATCTGTGAGCATATGTGCGTGTGTACAGCACATACTTAACTTCAAGTTAGCGCAGCCTCTGTGTCACCTTTGTTTTATTTTCAGAACTCAGAAGGAGATAACTGCTATGGGTGTGAGACCTGGGGAGAATTTAACATGGACCTTGAAGGAAAGGTAAGACATACAAGAATAATGAGGGACACAACAGAGTTGCCAGAGGAGATATGGGAGTGGAGGTTGAAAGTCCTTCATCCTGGGGAGCCTTCTGTGACACCTGCTCTGTACCCATGCATGCCAGGTCAGCCTCTGCCCTGGGCAAACTCCTGGGACTTCCTCTCTGATCACATGGGACTGTGCACTGCTATGTTCATTGACTGTCTTCCTTTTTTTTTCCCCCTGGCACCGGAGATAAAAGTCTTGACCTCGTGCTTGCCAGGCAGGTGATTATGCCACTGAGCTAAATCCCCGGCCCTTGTCCTTTTTATTTTTTGTGGCATCAGGGATTGAACTCATGACCTCGTGCTTGCCAGGCAGGCGCTTAGGCCACTGAGCCAAATCCCTGGCCCTTGTCTTTTTGAGACAGAATCTCACTATGCCGTTCAGGCTGGTCTTGAATTCACTTTGTAGCCCAGGCTGGTCTCAAACTCGCAACGATCCTCCTGTCTCTGCCTCCTGAGTGCTGGGATTACTGGTGTGTGCCACCACGCCCAGCTTGACTGTCTTCCTTTTTAGGCAGTAAATTCCAAGCTCGCTTGGTCGCTCTGCTTCATTTGTATTCCTAGTGCTTTGCACAAGAAACTCGAATTAGTATTTGTTGGGTAAGACCTGGAAGGGCAAATGTACTTTTTGTAGAGCTGCTCAAAAGTATCTAAGTAAAAGAAGAGATATACTGTGTTTGTTGCTAGATAAAAATGCAAAAATACAAAGATGTCAATGCTTGAGTCCTGGGGTCCAATCCCCAGCACCTCAATGAATAAATAATAAAAAAGAACTGAGTTTCTCTTGAATTGGTCTATAGAATCAGTGCAATCTCAAACGGGTCTTGACAAGATGATTCTTTTTTTTTTTCCTATTTTTTGAGACAGGTTCTCCCTATGCAGTTCAGGCTGGCCTTGAGCTCATTTTGTAACCCAGGATGCTCTCAAACTCACAATGATTCTCCTGCCTCAGCCTCCCAAGTGCTGGGATTACAGGCATGCAGCAGCACACCTGACAAGACGATTCTAAATTATACATAGAAAAACAAAGGATCAGTAATAAAGATTAAAGATACCGCTGTAAAGAACAAGCAGAGGGAGACTACCCAATCAGATAGCTAGGCTTATTTTAGACCCTCCGGGAGTAAATACAAACTTAGCACCTGTGTCTTGGCTCCTTCGCTGTTTATGCTGCTCCTTATCTGCTCCTCACTGTGAAACATTTGTCCTTGTCTACTTGATCTCACGCTACTCATGATCTGAGCTGTTTGTTGACCTTCTGTTTGCCTTTTCTGTTTTTCTCCCCTTGAATTCACTAACTCCTTTATATCAAACCCTGGGCTGCCCCTGCTCAAATATCACCACATATATGGAATCTCCTTCTTCCAACCCCTTATGCTACTTTTTGTTCTTGCCATTTACTTTGCTATTTTATCATAGATAGCACAGAAATATGAGGAAAAGGTGTGGGATGCATACAGGTGGGTGTTCAGAATTAGCCAGATGGAGGTCTGATGCAGCAACTGAGGAGCCATGCAACTTCCTTGAACATGCATCCAAGCTCGCCCAGAAAGCCCACTCCGAGCCACTGAGCATTCATGATCTGTGTAGGATGTGTCTCATACTATGATAGCATCTTACAGAACAGCTGGTGACCTTGAGCTTGTTAGCATGTGGGAACTGTTTTCCTGTCTCTTCCTCTGGCTATCAGTTTGTCTATGCAAACAAAAAGACAAAGGATCAGAAGGATCAGAAACAACCTATGAAGCTATCAGAATGGATTTTGGAAGTATTAGGGTAAATTCATAGGCAACTAGTTAATATATATTACATATATAATATATATATTATATATATGAAGCTCACTTCCTAACACTGATCTCTGAGCTAAGGCAAAAAGCAAGGTACAGAGCAACGTTGCCATGTGTGATTTTCCTTGTTTGCTTGTTCTAAGAATATGGGTAACTTGTGGTTTTGAACACACAGAGGTACTCCAGAAATTGTGAGTCTCCCAAGGAGAAGGACTAAGAATTTGGAGATAAATTTTCACTAAACACCATTTTGTATATTTTTGTATTTTGTACTTCATATAGCTATGGACTATTCAAAAAACAGAGAAAATATTGAGAAACAAGGACATGGGAAACAAGTAGTAAATTAGACAGAACAAAAAGGCAGAATTTTGATTTTTTGTACTGGATCTTAGGAGGCTTCAAAGAATGCAGACAAAGGACAGTTTCCTCCCCATTATCACTAAGATGAGTGTGTTTCTATGCAGACCTCCCAACCTGACCAAGAAGACTTTCACTAAAGTATGAGGCGAACCATGCACATAACCAAGCTACAGCTGGAAAATTAAATACCTCTGAAAAGACACTAGCATCAGAATTACATTTGAGAAAGAACAGATTGCTAGCTCTGGTTATTCAAGAAAGAGAACCAAATTAATAAGCACACTAAACTGAGTGTTGTGGTCAGGGTTTGCAGGAGAAAAGATGTAAAACAGGATACACAATTGACAAGATTATTTTATAATATTCACCCAAAGAGTCAAATGCAAAAGGTTCAGGAGATCTGTCCACACACTAGAGACCCAAAGAATCCAGCTCAGGGCCTGGATCCCATGGCAGTGTTCTGCACAAGAGCAGCTGGAGCCCACAACAACGTCTCGTAAGTCTGTACGAAGGATCTGCACTCAGAAGGCCCAAAGATCATTGGTGGAAGCTAGAAAGTCTACACCAGCAGGATGAAGGATCTGTGCCAGCAGGCTGAGGGATCTGCACTCAGGAAGCAATGTTCTAGGTGAGGACCAGAGCTCCGCAAAAGAGAACTGCAGCCATCCTCATGACCCGAGCTACTCCAGTGATAATAGCTGAGTTCAGGAAAACCAGCACGACAACCTTCTCCAGGAGAACCAACAGCACACCATCTTCCACTCTAGTTCTGCTTTTATGCCCTTGGCAACAGTCCTCAGGTGGGGCCTCAGCACCCATCACCACGCTGATTCAGTTCCCCTGGGCATTACAAGTTGGCCGTTAGATAATCCACCACACTGAGGAGGCCAAAAATTCTCCCCGTGCAGCTGTAAGCCAGATACTAGTTTTAAACCTTCCTTTTGTTTGACAGGAGAGTTTCATGACTTCTGCCCAGTTCCTTGTGGAGATCCTATCAAGCATGCAGTGAACTGTCCCTTCAAGCTAATGGTTACCAGAAACCAGAGAAATTTACATAAGGAGCATGGATGAGAGAAAAGTACTGCAATCATGGTCAACACACTGCAAAGGTATGGGGATGGAAGGTTTTGTGACATGCCACTAACCAAGTGACGACTCCCGCAGGTCTCCCAGAGAGGAGATTTGAGAGCTTCAAAACAGAAACCCTGTTAGTCTGGTGTGATCATCTGGGAAAAGAATGGATAATTTGGAGTATTCAATGCAAAATTCATCGCCATATCCTTGTGTCGGCAAGAGGAAAACTTGGTGATGTGTTCACACTGGAACGGAACACGTTTAGGTGATCAGGGGCAGTTGAGTCGAGATAATCAATCAAGAATGACTTTATACTAACAAACATTTCATAAAGATACTGTCACGGCCTCGAGGCCCCTGCTGAATTCTCATTGCTGGTAAATTATTCAGGTTTAAAGAAAAGAAAAAGAAACCATGATAGCCCTTAGAAAAAGAGAACAGATGGAGGAATAAAGGCTAGGAACAGCAAAAGGAGTGGTATAGATTGGCCTGTGTCCTGGAAAGCAGATCTCCATCTAGCCGTTCTCAGAGTGTGGGTGTCGGTCATTCTCCAGCCCCAATCCGGGAGCTCTGGAGAGTGAACAGGGCTCTGTCTGGAGACTGCACAGCCTCATAGATTTTCTGTGCCAGTCTCACTGTGCAGTATCACTATGGATACTCGGCCCCTCATCCTTTGGCATTTTTCCAGATCCCAATTTGACCATGTTTACAGCTTGGGAAAATGGCAGATAGTTTTATATTTGCTCTTGCTATGGCAAAGAGGACCACATAGCAAGAGGCTATGGTCTCCAGGACTTTTGCCTAGTGAATGTATTCTTCGTTGCCTGTGGCAATGCAAGTTCTCCAGAATTTCCCCATTCCTCAACCATAAGGACTTCAAGCATCAAGTATGAATAACTAAGAATCTGGCAGCAGCTCTAGAGGCCTTCAAAAAGAATTAACTTCCCAATGGTGAGTATAAGAGAACAGTGAATGGCCTAAATTGGGTTGTGTTGCTCTTTGTGAAGAGCTGTGAATGTTTGACAAAGCAGAAAGGCAGATTTGAGAGGAGTGAGGAGACATGCAGATCAAGACAAATGAGGGGAAGGAGATTTTTATGAAGCATTACTGTGAGTTATGAATAGGTCTGTTATGGTTGTTTCTTGAAATGTCCCCCTAAAAGGCTCGTGGTATTGAAGACTTAGTTGTTAATGGGCTTTTGGGAAGTGACTGGATTATGAGACGAACTTCATCACTAGTCTAGTGATGAGATCATAATTTGATGGTGTTAGTGGGAGGTGATAGAAGCAGGAGTTGGACACTATATCCAGTCCCTGGCCCATTCCTCTTGGGCTCTCTTAACCCTCTCTGCTTCCTGGTTGCTATGAGCTGAGCGACTGCTCTTCCATACCCTTCCGCCGTGATGTTCTGCCTCACCTCAGGCCCAAAGTCCTGGATGCAGCCGATCAGGGAGTGAAACTTCTGAAACCATGGAAAAAATTAAATTTTTCCTCCTTTAAATTGTTTGTCAGATATTTTGCCACAGTGATTAAAAGCTGCCTAGCACAAGGTCTGCATTAATGGTCTTTGAAGAAAACAAGTAGAATTAGAGTTTAAATACTTTTGTATTTTGTTTCCAGGCTTGCTTTATTTGTCTGTGACACCATCAGAGACTGGAGACTGCAGGAACTCAGGCTTACCTCTGGGTTATACCAGGCTTCACCCTTTCTTGGATTAAAAGGGAGAGATAATATCTTATGTGTTATCAGTATTTGTTGTTGAATAAATAAATACATAAATTAAAAATTATGTGGAGCCAACGGGTAAAAATACAAGAGGAACAAGGTTATCACATAGCAGTAAATGAATGAGTGGGGTCACAGACTAGAAGAGAATTGAAAGATGGAATATCAGTAGTTGCGTGGTTTAGAAAAGCAAAATCCAGGAGTGTGGAAGTGAATGTGGTTTCATACATAGACCAGAGAGAAAATTACCAAGGCACTTTCCAAAGGCATAGCTCCATTTGGTCAAACAGAACCTTTAATGCATGCCTTCACTGGTTCATTGATTTAGCAAACATTTATGGAGTAATTACTACTTAACAGGTGTTGTATTAGGTGCTAGAGACTAAATATAGCTAAAATACTAAGTTGAGTATGATGGTGCATGCCTGGTATCACGGCATTCAGGAGGCTGAGACAGGAAGATTGCTGCAAGTTTGAGGCCAGCCTGGGTGATATAGTGAGTTCAAGACCAACCTGAACTACATAGCTAGATTGTGTCTTGAAAAAAAAAATACTGACTGTATAACTCTTAAAGTCTAGGGCAGGGCACAGCAAAAGATGGCCTACGACCACACCCAGTTATCTACATATTATCCATGGCTTTTTAAAATGCAGTCCACATACCATAATTTTATTCTTTAAAATTTACAACTGAGTGGTTTTTAGTATATCCACAAAGTTGTACAACCATCATTATCTAATATTGGAACACTTTCATTACTCCAAAAAGAAACTGTACCCGTTAACAATCACTCTCATTCTCTTCTACCATTCGTCAGTCTGTGAAAAAAACATTAATCTACTTTCTGCTCCTATAGACTTGCCTGTCTTGGAAATTTCACACAAATAGGATCATATGCAACCTCTTACGTCTGCCTGTTTTCATTTAGCATAATGTTTTCAAAGTATAACATGTCTTGGCATTTCTTCCCCCACCCCGCCATGGCTGCTTTTACACTATATTGGCAGAGTTACATAGCTGTGCCAGAGACTACACTGCCAGAAAAACTTAAAATGTTTGCTATTTATTAATCACTTTTTAAAAGGTGTTTGTGACCCATATCCTAAAGGACAAAAAAAAATCTTAGGATCTTGGAGTTGGAGAAAAGATTGTAGGACAAGTTTGTGAGTTCTACATTTCACTTGGTTCAGAATCTTCTCATGATTGTCTTTGTTGGAGTCTTATTTTACTGGAAGATTATCATCTCTTACATTTTTTGCCTTGCCAATAATTTATGAGAAAATATTAAGAAATAACTGATCCCTAATGTATAAGTGATGAGAAACTGGAAGGAAAGAGGGAGAATTTGAAGCATACCAACCCCCTAGATTCTGGAAAACAAGAAAATAAAATTTCACAGAATGGTTAAAAATTCAGAAAAGATATGGGATAAATAAATGGAAAGACATCTCTATGTTCATGGGTTGGAAGGTGATATTGTTAAGATGTCAGTACAAAGTGATCTACAGATTCAATCTGATTCTGACCAAGTCTTGCAGAATTAGAAAAATCCATCATAAAATTCATATGCATTCTTAAGGCAACTTGCACAGCTATCGCAATTTTAGGAAAAGAAAAAAAAGAACAAGGTTGGAGGATTCACAATTTCAAACATTGGTACAAAGCTATGGTAATCAAAACAGTATGGTATTGGTGTAAAGACAGGTATATAAACCAATGGAAAGGACTAGAAAGTCCAGAAATAAACTTGCATATAGGGCCAAATGATCTTCAATAAGGGGTGCCCACATCATTCAGTGGAGAAAGAAGAGCCTGTTCAAAATGATGCCTGGACTGGGCGTGGTGGTGCATGCCTGTAATCCCAGCATTTGGAAGGCTAAGGTAGGAGGATCACTGCAGGTTTGAGGCCAGCCTGGACTACATAGTGAGACCCTGTCTCAAAAAAAAAAAATGCTTGGCAAGAAATAATATGGAAGGGCCGGGGATCTAGCTCAGCGGCCTAAGCGCCTGCCTGGCAAGCGCAAGGTCATTAGTTCAATCCCCGGTGCCGCAAAAAAAAAAAATAATAATAATATGGAAAATCAACAAATGGAATCATATAAAATTAAAAAGCCTCTGCACATCAAAGGAGCTCACACCTAGGCTTGGGTTAGTGAAGAAAGGTTTTTCTCCTGCATGAATTGCTATATGGGACAATCCTTCATCATGCAGCTGGCTCACACACTGCATGCTGTCCAGCAGCTCCAGTGGTACACTGCAAGGTGCACAGCTCCTTAGTCATTGTGGAGACCAAAATGCACCCATGGATTTCCAAAATACCTTGGGGAGAAAAACACACAGTGGCCCACATCTAAACAGTTTCATTAGATACTGAATTGTGCATCAGTGCAGCAGCTGGTTACACTGAAAGAAGATTGCATTTTGTTTTGTTGGGGCCTTTGCTAAGAGTTGCTGGGTCTCAGAAAATCACACCGCTGATTTTAATGTTGCTGGTGCTGTTTGAGTCAGCATATCTGTATCAGCCTACGTTTGTGTCTGTCCAATTCTAGTTACTTTATGGATATACAGAAGCACACATTCTTTACTTTTATTTCCAATACAAAGAAAAGAACAGAGTTCATGTGAGTATCATTTTACCTTTTTAAATCCAAAGTTACCTGTAATAAGTAGACACAGCATTCCCTACTTTATTATGTTTTCTAGTTTAGCAGTACCTGAGCATTTATGTACTAAAATCAAATTATTTCATTATACTTTCTCTTATTCTCTCTTTTATATTACAGCTAAGTATGAGTTTTAGGGAAAATGTAATCATGTCAACTATATACTTTATGATTTTCATTTTGGTAAATTATAAATATATTCAAAAGGTAATTGTAGGTTTTATAGAATTAGAACAACTGTACTAGAAATTTTTTTTTTTTTGAGACAGTGTTTCACTATGCAGTTCAGAGGCTGGCCTTGAACTCACTTTGTAGCCCAGGCTGGCATCAAACTCACAGTGATTATCCTGCCTCAGCCTCCTGAGTGCTGGGATCACAGGTGTGTATACTAGAATGTTAAGTCATATTTTAAATATGTCTTGCAGACCTATAGCCTACACACACACACACACACACACACCCTATATGTCCACATACACTGCACATTCAAAGCAAAATCATAACATGTCAGATGGTAGATGCAAGGACAAAACGACTGCCTGTGGAAAGACTGAACCTAACTTGTCTTCAAATATTCTTCCTGGTCAGGCTCAGAATGGGAACAAATTGAGACAGTTTGTGTACGTGTGTGTGTGTGTGTGTGTGTGTGTGTGTGTGTGTGTGTGTGTGTAATCCTCTAGTTTAAAAGAAACTGGAGTTCTTGTCCTTAGCATTTCATTGTCTACGAAATCTCAATTCCTTTGCACAGCATGAGCGATATTGCATAGCAAGTTACATTAGCCGCAGTCACAATAACATCCTTTTATAATTTTACTCCTCTCTACCTTTCGAGGTAACCATCAAACCAGACCGCAGCGTGCAGATATGTCTCTGCCATTCTGTGCTTTGCAGAAGCGCTGGCGCAGTGCGCATCGTCAGAGTTGATTCCAAGCCCTTCTTCCTGTGTGGCCTCCCCCCACCCCCACCTCCGCTTGTTTCCCTCCGTGTTCCCCTTTCCTCCCTCCCACTCCCTCTGCTTTGCTCGGCCTCCACAGTTTGAGTCACAGCCTGCATGCGTCTTGAAGGCGTGATCATTCCTTAGGGACCAGGCTCAGCCTTCCCCTGGCTTTCTGGGGACGTCTGGGGAGATTGCTGGGAGAGCTGTGGCCGCTGGCACGGCCTGTGTGCCTCACAGTTGGTGCTGAGCCCGAGGGTGGGGACAGCAGTGGCCGCTGCTGCTCCAGCAGTCGGGAGTCGGGGAGGGCGCCCGGAAGGGCGGCAGGACAGGGCGCGGCCTCCTGGTCTCTGCGGGGGAACCTCTGGCCTAACTGGGGTGTCACTAGGGACAAGCAGGACAAGAGGAAGAGTCTGCCCCTGCCGTGCGCGCGCGCCAGCCTTTAATCTCCTGTCCTCCCGCCCCGGTGATCAGTGCTTCAGTACCGCGCTTCCTAGCACCGGCTGCAGGCCGCGCTCTGGAATCCCCCGGTACTGGAATTACATAAACCTGGGGTTCAGAGGAGGTGAGCTCGCT
>RJWT010050336.1:0-10864 GCA_004365215.1 Cuniculus paca | reverse complement strand
CAGGCCCAGGCCAGTCCTAAGGAGTCAGTTTTGCCTTTTGCCTTGTAAACTTAGCACATTTCTTATTTTCAAAAGCAAATGTGTGAAATATGTAAGTTGTTAAATGCAATAATAGAAGAAACACCCGTGAACTCAAAACTAGATATAAAAGTACTGTAAAAGCAATACCATTGCGGCTCTGTCCTCCTTCCACATACCTAAGAATGTTCTGCATTTTGTATTCATTGTTCACCTGCTTTTATTTATACATTGCTATTTATCTGTATCTGTATTATCTGTATCTTCATCTGCATCTGTATCTGTATATGTCCCTAAGCAATGTATTACTGTGTTTTTGTTTTGGTTTAACTTTATAAAAAATTATGTGGGGCTATAAATATTCTTATGCGTTTTGCTTTGTCTCTCACTGCTGAGTTTGTGATGTTCATTCACTGTAGTCTTTCATTAATTTGCACAGTTACATACTATGCTACTGTGTGATGATACCATAATTTATTTTTGTATTAATGAATATTGGGATTATTCCAGACTTTTCTAGAAAAAAAATGTGCTTCATTACCTTATTGCAAACATACCTGGATATAAAATGTGGCACTTGCCTGAAAATAAAATTATTAGGCCATATGTAACACACAAAATGAACTAATGCTGAGTTGCTTTCCAAAAGAATTAAATCAATTTATATTCTTCTTGGTAGCATATACAGTTTTCCATTAATGTACATATTCATCAGCACTGTGGACTGTCAGATTCTTTAATTGAGTATATTATGCATATTATCTCTGTATAATGTATTTTATCTTATATTCAATTAAAAATGTCTTCATCATATAAATAGGTATCTTTTCAAAAAGTTTATTAGCTATTCTAGTTTTCTTTCTTAGGACTATCTATTCAAGTCTTTTCCATAGCTTTTATTTGAATCATATCTCTTACTGATTTTCAGGAGTTAAATACATGTTCTGGATTCTAATGATTTGATCTTATGTATGTGTGGCAAAATCATTCTCAATCTGAACTATTTTCTTATTTTCTTTCTGAGCTGTCTCAATGAACAGAAATTCTTAATTTTAGTGTAGTTGAATTTATTGATCTTTTCGTCTCTTCTTGAATGGTTTATTTTTCCATGTGGATAATCAATTCAACTGTTTCAGCACCAAATATTGATTAGTCCTACTGTTTCCCACTCACCTGAAAAATTAGCTCTGTCAAAAAATTGTATGTATGTATATAATGAATCTATTTTTCAGTTCTGTACTCTGCTCCATTCGTCAATTTGTCTATCTCTGCACCGATATCACATTGTCTACTCTGGTAATACAGCTTTCCAATAATTCTTGATGACTGGTGGGGCAAGTTCCCACTGCTGGGTTCTGTGGTATTTTGATTATTCTTGTTCTCAGGTATGCATTCGAGAAGTTTTGAAAAAGGTACATAATGACATTATCATATCTAAAATGCAATGACTTCACATATCCAGGCAACAAAACATATTTCTTAAACTCAAATCAAAATTCAAGTGAAATCCATCCCAAGAGTTATGCATGATCTGGATTTCGCTATTTTATCACCACCGTGTCATTTAACCTGCTCCTCGGTTCACTGTATTTCTTGTAAACACTTCTGACTCAATCAGATTAAAATTTATTTTGGGGAGGAGGATAGGTAGAACTTCTGTGGTGGTGTTCACATCTATCAGGAGCCATCTAATATTCAGTTGTTCATTTTTCTGTGTGTTAGTAGCAACCATTGACTGTCATGATCTGGATTCATTAATTCCCTAGGAATTACAAATGGTGGGTAGTCTAATTCTATGGTGTCTTCAGTTATTCAGAATTATTTCATAAAGAACACTTTCTCCTAGTTAACTATTTGGTTACCTTGAAGAACAATTTAATAAGGAAGACCAAGGCAAAGACTTGTTTCTGTTCCTTTATTTACCAGTTTTTAAAATGATGATTTGGCATTCCAGGATCTTCCAAAGGCATCAAATTGGGATTTGTTTTTAATACCATTGTGAATTTAAGGGCTAAGATTATTAACGTTGCATTTTAACTCACTTTATATTCATTATTCCCTTGGATGTCCAAATTGTCACATTTGTAACCAGTGGGAACTTTCTTCATTTAGCACATGCAACCTTTTTGCATGGCCCAGAAATCTCTGTTAGCAACTTTGAAACCTGAAATTAAAAGATCTTCAAGACTCATCTTGGACATTCCCTATCCTAGACTAAGAATCCATATATGTATGATATATCATATATTGTGGTTACATGCCTAGATTTAACCGCATTAGTTTTCTGTAAAATTTTTCCCCCATTGCTTTTTAGGGGAGTTCTCACCAATCAAAATAATTTTTTCCTCTATGCATTTTTGGAAAACTGTCAGATGAGCATTGTCATCTAAATTTAATTTAAATTTATATTTGCCTTATTTTGAACTAGCCAAATATTATATATGGGTGTGTATACCCACACACACCCATATATAGGCATTTATTCATTTATTTGTAAATGAACTTGCCATGTTTCACAGTTTCATTTTGGGAATTTTTATTAGAAAAGCATAGACTATATGGGTCATTTTTCCTCAAATTAATACATTTATATCTTCCTATCCATGAAGTAGGTCTATTTATTTATGTGCTTCTTTTTTTACTATAATTATTACATATATAAATTGTGCAAAATAATAGTTTCCAATATGAAGTGCTCATGCAAGCATATAACAAGCTTCGATCACATCCACTTTTTCTACCATTCCCTCTTCCTCCTTCCCTCTTCATGTGTTTCAATAAATCTTTCCCATCTCTCCTACGAAGTTCTTAAGATAATTTTTTAGTCCCACTATGTGTTTTGCTCCTGTTATAAATGCTATCTTGAAAATATTTCACTTATTTCTGTCAGATGATAAAATAAATATAATTCATTTTTGTACATTTCTCTTATGTTGAATAATTTTGCTAGTCTTTTCTATTCCAATAATTGTAGATTTTTTTTTTGAAGTTAGGAGTTATGATGGTTTTGTTTTTCTATTCCGGTCCTTCTACATTTGATTTCTTTTTCATTTCCTAGTCCTTTGCTGAGCATCTTCACAATAACTTTGAATCACAACAGATTTTTATGTTATATGCATGAAACACTGTCAAGAGTCTCCCACCCAGATTAAACAAATATTGAAGAAAAGCTTTGCTTTTTTCTGGTTGTTCCACACCCTCAAGTTCTGTTTAGTTTGACTTTGGTGCAGTGAAGACCTCTGTGGAAGTTTGCCAGTGGACTTGCAGCTGCCAAGCTTCCCATTGCTTTGCTTATCTAACCTGGATGGACAGAGGGAAATGAAATGTAGGTGTCAACCACCTGTCAATATGAAGAGGATGAATTGTGCTGGGGCCCCACAGAGTCAAGTAGGCTCTGCAATAGGGTCCCAGAACACAGCTGGGAACATCGAGTGATGTGAGCCTGAGAGGCAGAGAGCCTTGGGGTCCAGAAAGTCCTGAAGGTCGAATGTGAGAAGTTATTTTACTGTTGGTGAGACACAGCAAGCAATAGAATATAAAGCAAAATCAAGTATTGAGAAGCCAGTGGACCCTACACTCAGCAGAGAGCAGAACGTATGCCTTGGGTCTAAGCTGTGTTGTCTGGGTACTGTTTCATCAACCCTGTGTCTGTGGGTCACTGTGGTCAGACTCAAGTGTAGCACTGTAGGGACAAAATGTCACTATGCATGAGAAACCCCTAGTTCATGCCCTGGCATGCCACTGGGGCTCAATAGACAGCAGTTCTTGGCAGGTGCAGCACCTCTGTAGACAGGCGATGCTGCACCTGCCAAGAACTGCTGTTTACTGAGCCCTTGTTGCATGCCAGGATGTGAGCTAGGGGCTTTGTGATCCCTTGGCTGTGGGGTCTTCCCCCAACCCAGTCATTGCCCCATGTCCCATGTCCCTGAGATTCACACTACAAGTCCTTCAGAGCACCCAAACTGGAAAATAGCCTCTGGAGCCTGACTGGTTCCCTGGTGTGTAGAATTTCAGCTTTGTACTCTGGTTTTGGCACCTGCCTAGTTAATATGGTCTAGAGTCCTTTGCAGTTTGCAGGCAGAGCTCAGGTTGTAGTTGCCATCATCAAGTTGGCTCTGGCTTCATGGGGGTTAGAGGATCTGTGAAGACAGGGCCAAAATTGTTTTAGTCATCATCTTGGTTAGTATATATTAGTTTGATCTCAATCATCCAGGGAAAATTCCTAGGATCCACCATACCAGGCCACAGAATCATAATGTCCTTTGCTGTATGACATTAGTCTCCTTCTAGGGCCAGGGGTATAGCTTGGTGGCACAATGCCTTTCTGGTAAGCACAAGGTCCTCAGTTTGATTGCCAGTCCAAAAAAGTCTTCTCCTATCTCTGGCGTTAGCTTCCCCACTTCAAATGTTCAAGATTCTCTTAGCAGAGTCTAGTTTGCTGATTTCCCTCCTCTGGGCAGGCTCTGACTCTAGGCAGTATCTTTCTGCTATAAAACTCAACCAGGGAGGGGCAAGGAAATTCACTGCTCTCATATCTTGTACTATTATCATGACCAATCTCCTTTCACACATTTTATCCTTCATTTTATGGTAGCTATTAAAGACTGTTAGGAACTCTATTGGTTCCTTGAGGGATATTTATGCATTTTATAGGACACTCGTGAAGGAGAGAAGCTCCTTATTAGGAGCTGGCAGGGAGATCCTACATTAGGGGGGCATTAGGAGACCTCGCCCAGAGAATAATGATGTTGTGGCTTCCTGTTTAACTTGCTAGTTTATGCACCTGTTTGAACTGTTTTCTTTGGGGAGGGGATTAAGGGATCTTTGAGAATTTCAAGCAGCTCGGGGAGACTGCTCTTTCACTGGGAACTTGTTTCTGTTTGCAGGAAGAGTAGGGAAAAAGGGAAGCTGGTCTTCCTTTTCTGATTTCTCAACCCTTCCTCTCCCGCCTTAGTTCACTCGCCCACTAAGAAATCAGCATTTGGCCTGCATCTTGGATTTACTCCTGCTACATCCCTAACAGCATTAGTCCCCACCCCACATTTTCACTATTCAGGCTCCTCAGCACATCCCATATTTCACAGGACAAGAGGCAATCAGTAACTTCCAGAGTTTTTTTTTTTAATATTTTTTTGAGTAGGCTTTGTTTTTTAGAGCAGTTTCAAGTTCAGAGTAAAATTGAGCAGAAGGTTTAGTGTTCCTATGGACCCCTTGCCACTACACATGCACAGTCCCCCTCACCATCAACATTTTTCATCAGAAGGGCACATTTGTTATAATTGGTGATCCTGCATCATCACATCATTGTCCCTCAAAGACCACAATTTACATTATGCTTCACTCTTAGTGTGCATTCTGTGGGTTTGGACAAATGTATAATGACATGTATTCACAATGACAGCGTCATACAGAGTAGTTCCATGCCCCTAAACTGCCTCCATGTTCCACCAATTCATCATTCCTCCCTCAATTCCTGGCAACTACTAATCTTTT
The DNA here is from genome assembly GCA_004365215.1 of Cuniculus paca. Classification (NCBI taxonomy): domain Eukaryota; kingdom Metazoa; phylum Chordata; class Mammalia; order Rodentia; family Cuniculidae; genus Cuniculus; species Cuniculus paca. The sequence continues at coordinate 5,353 of RJWT010050336.1, read as the reverse complement.
TATTGCTTGCTTAGTTTTGCCCTTTCCAGAATGTCATATAGTTGGACTCATGTAGCATGTAGCCTTCTCAGATTGACTTCTTTCATTTAGCAATATGCATTTAAGTTCTATCCATGTGTATTTCCATGGCTTGATAGCTCATTTTTTGTTAGTGTTGCATAAAATTCCATTGTCTGAGTGTACCACAGTTTATTTATCCATTCACCTACTGAAGGATATCTTGGTTGCTTCCAAGTTTTGGCAATTATTAGTAAAGCTGCTGTACACATCTGTGTGCAAGTTTTGATATAAATTTTCAACTCCTTTGGGTAAATACCAAGGAACATGATGGCTGGGTCATATGGTAAGAGTGTTGAGTTATGTAAACTGACAAACTGTCTTCAAAGATGTCCAAACATTACGGGTCCTTTAGGGAAGTGGGCTATCCATGCCTGGAACTTGAGAGATTCCCGAGACATTCCGTTTTTCTCTCTCTCCCACAATCCACATCACTCAGGTTCTATTGATTCCTCCTCCTTCATACATCTCCCTAAGGTTCCATCTTCTCTAGAGAGGCTAATATAAAGTTCTTTTTGTGGTCTAACTCGAGGTTTCCTGCAGCAATTCCGAGTATGAGCAATGCCTATGGCCACTGCTGTTGCCATGGTGAGCAGGGTGGGAACAAAGGCACACCATAAATCTCTGGTGTAATTCTTGCCTCTCAACATGTGGTCCCAGACCACCTGCATTGATCCTGGGGATGGTTAGATGGGCAGATTTCCAGTTCTCTCACAGATCTAACAAATCGACAGCAGAAGAAAGGTGCCCCAGAATCTATGTGTTTAACTCCCTCCATTTCTGCAAAGCAGATTCTGATAGAATTTTGAGAGTCCCTGACTGAAGTCTATATCCATTGCTCAACTGTCCTTTAGGCCTGCAAAAGGAAATCCCCCAGAGCTCCAGGATTCTCATCTTTTCCTAGGGCATGCCCCTGGATAGGAGTCCTTCGGTTCTGCTCACTAGTAAGCCTTTCTTCTCCCTGCCCTCCTTTTTTTGCAATTGGACCTGCCGTCATCCTCTATTTCTCTCTGCCTTTTTCTCCATCTCATTTTAATTGATTCTGAAGTGTTAAGGCATTCAGTGAATATGAATTTGTGTTTCACTGAAATCAATCTCTTTCTGCAAGCTTGCTTCTCCCTTCTTTCAAGTCAGCTAAATCTTGCCTCTCCTAGATGAAATGGCTCCGGGCAGAACCAGCCTTGAGTTGATTACCTAACACCAAAGCAGCGCCAAACACTGCTGATCTGCGTGACCTCATTTGACCCAGAAATGCTGCCTCGCTCAAGAGCATGGTCCGGATCGTGGCCCTCATTGTGGAAACAGGTATGTTGTCACTTGCCTTCCGACGGATGGATGGCAGAGGGAGTGGGGGGCATTGGGGCTGTGTTAACATTTGCCCTGGTCCCCTCCACTATCAAATGGGAGTGGATAGCACTGCCCCTTCCCTCTCTCTAGGGCCAAAGTCCAAATAATGAATGAATTAATGGATTTGCATATACTTAGCACAGTCATTGGCACACAGTAGGCACTCGCCAATGTTTTTCTAAAAATATTTATTTGTGTGGAGACAAATAACATAATAAGAAGCTGTTTAAACATCTGTTTATCCACAAGAGCTGTGAATTGGTGGGCAAATGCAGATTTCAGCCACCAGGGCACAGGACACGATCCTAAATCATAAGGATACTTGTCTTTATTAAAAAAAAATACACAGAGAGTGATTATGCTGATTATATGCACATGAAAAAGTTCAGCCTTGGTTGGTTAGATCAGCAATTCTTCCTCTTGGTTTCTTATCACCCCAGGATGTCTCCAATTATCTCAAGAAGGGTCAGGAACCACTCAAGATGTTATTAATTTTAATTCATTTTAATTAAATATATAAATGGGCCATGCACCACGTTGTGGAAAGAGAAGAGGGGAGAACAATATCTTAAAACAAAATATATATAATTCCAGAAGCTTGCAGGCAGTGGAGTTAAGAGAATGCTTGGGGGAGGTTGAGTATGTGACCTGGATAGAGGACCCAAATGAGGGCTTCCTGCTCTTCTTTTTGATCTAAACACCCTGTGCTTCTGGGCTTGGGAGTTTGCATGTGTCACAACGTCTGCTTTGTGAATTTCTCTCTCCAAGTTCTCTCTGCATTTATCCTGTGTTGAACCCTGCTTTGGTCTCATAGTAGCTTGCTTTCCCCCACCCCATCTCCCTGTGTGGGGAAATAATGCCCCCATACATCTTTCATGCAAGCTCATGAATCCTATGCCCTATTTTTCACATTTGAGGCTGCATTAGACTGTGTGCTAGGTTTCCTGTTGCTCTGAGTACAGGGCATGGCATCCAGTAGATGCTGCTCAATACTGGAATGAATGATTGGCATGAAGATGTGGATGCAGAGGCAGCACAGCAATGAATGGGAATCACGTCACCGTTAGGGTGTATAGGATTTGCTGTTACTGACCTTGGTCTCAGGTGGACCTGGGGGTTTTTCCTGTACTCCTGTCCACCTCCCTGAAGCTGCAGCTACATTCTAAATTCCTTCAATGTCTTGGTGATTTTTTCAAGTGTTTTACCTCCAACGTGTTTTGCATACTGCCACACATTTTAAAACCCACATATAATTTAGGGAACATTTAATCAATAGAGTCTTGATTCATTTTTCCCTTAAATCATCAGTATTATTGTTGTGAAGAGCCCATTTGAAGTTCAGGAAGGCTCTTAAGCATTTTTAATAACCATTTTCTTCCCCTGCGTCCCATTTTTTAAAAAACTATCTTTTTGAAAGATATTTTTTCCAATGGTTGAACAAGCTCAAAATACCAGGTTCTCAATTGCTTAAATTGTGTCCAATATGCAATTCTGTAAGGAAAACGAACACTTTCAGAATAATTTCATATATATATATATATGTATTAGACCAAAGCAGCTTTTGCTGGTGGCTGGTTGAAAGTTAACTGAGGAGGGCTCTTAGCTGCTCCCAGTTGTGACTTGAGGGGCCACCATTGGGTAAGGGAGATAAGCCTTCTACAAGAGAGCCTTATTTCTCCATTCTTTCAGGCTCCAAATCCTTATCCCCACATCCTTAGGTCTAATGCAATTCTCTGTCTCTGCTGCAGTCTCGTATTGCATCGTTTATTTATGAAATGCTTAGTGTGTACTAGTGACTTCACCTCATGTAAACCTTTCATGGGCATTATCTCATGGAGTCATTATTTTCCAATTTTACAGACAAGGAAACTGAGACAGAAGCCTGTGTATTCATTGCTTGTGGCTGCTGTGACAACCACAAAACTTGGTGGCTTAAACAACAGTAATTTGTTTTCTCACAATTCTAGAGGCAGGAAGCACCAAGTCGTTAGTGGGAGTGTTGCACTCTTTATGAAGACAATCTGCTTCCTGTCTTTTCTAGTGTGTGTGGACTTAGGTTTTCCTTGGCTTGTGGACACATGATTCCAACCTCTGCTACTGTGGTCACATTGCCTGCTTTTCTTCATATGTGATAATCTCTCTCTGTGTCTATCTCTAGTGAACACTATGTCAGTGGATTTAGGGACTTTCTGGATAAGTCAAAATAGCTCATTCTTTCAAGTCCATTGACTTCGTCACTTTTTGCTATAGAAGGTATAATATTCATTCTTTTGCCATATAAGGTAATGTTTACAGGTTGGAGGAATTAGGACAGGAACACATTAGGGGATGACAGCATTCAACACTCAGCAGTAAGGAGAAAATCACAACCTGAAACCAACCAGTTTGGCTATAGAGAGACTCAGGTCTTCTGTGCTCCCTGCTTCATTGCTAAGATGCTAGCACAAGGGTAGCAAATTGCCGACATTACTGAGTTCCAGAGAATAGCTCATCCCATTTTTGTCTTCTGTCTTCTGTCTTCTTCTTTCTCCTCCTGCTCCTCTTCCTCCTCTTTTTACTTCTCCTTATTTTTCACAGTACTGGGAATTCAATCCAGTGCCTTTGCACTGAGCTGTATCCCCAGACCTTTCTATTTTATATTTTGAGACCAGGTCATATTAAGTCACAGGTGACCCAGGCTGGGCTTGACCTCACAATCCTCCTGCCTCAGTCTCCCAGAGTGCTGGCATTAGCTTTGTGCACCACTGTGCCTGGCTTCCCCTTCTTAACCTGTTGAGCTCCATCACAGAAACTCTAGAGTTTACTGTTCTGTGCTATGGACCCAAGCCTGGCATTGCAGACAGTTATTTGTCTTCTGCATCGCCTCTGGTGAGGAAGGGGAGGAGGCTGACTAGGATGTGAGATTATGTATATATAAAGCTAAACCATATCTAAGCCCATACGTCTTGGTTGAGAAGGCTCAAATATCAACAATATCATCTCCTTCAATCTCATATTTATTTAAAGGATATTGCCCATTAGTCTTCTCATCTTTCCCTAGCTTGTCTTCATCTGCCTGCTTCCTCCAAAGGCAAACAGAATGTTCCAGTTTCCTGCATATGCCTTGGGCTTCAGCATGTGGCTAACTTGACCCATAGTTACTTAGGCCCATCTTTGGCAAATTTGGTGCGTTGTCATGCTCCAAATCCCATCTTAATTTCAACTGTCTCCAAAGAAGCCACAGAACAGCCAGCCCATCTTGAAGTCATGAGCCTCCATTAAGGGTTTGGAAGCATCTGTTTGAAACCAACATATTATTTCCCTGCCTGACGAATCAGTAGCAGGATTTCGCACCGCACCCACTAACACAGAGTATTTATGGGTAGAGTCATGTTGGGTCCAAGTCTAAAAATACTCCCTGCCCCTCAGCAACTTTGTCTTTTCTGTAGAGTGACCCAGTTCATGCCCAGAACTTCGCCACACTCTACACATTTACACATTTAATGCATCTTGAAGTATTAACTTGTATTATGCACAAACAACAGTGTGAATGTTTCCTTTTCTGGCAAGGACTGTGCTATTGGAAGTCATTTATTTAGATTTATGTTCTAACAGGACTGAAGCTCTGTTTGCATTGTTGAGTTTCCCAAAAGCCAAGATGGAAATTCTGAGGTTGGGATTCCATGGAGCTTTGGAGTCACAGGAGCACCTTTCTCAAGGATGCAGCTGTCTGTCGTTAAGATTTCTTGCGTCAGCTATTATGCCTAGAAAAAGAATTAAAATCTACGATCTTGGGTGAGGGTTTTGCCTTTCTGAATCTTAGTTTCCACTTAACATTATGGGGTGATGGTAATAATGGCACATATTTTGTAGGGTTACTGGAAGGGCTGATGGATTTGATGCAGAGCCAAGCCTACTCTCTTGTAATTCCAAATATAGAAGAGTGTTTTGTAGGTAGTGAGTTCTCGGA
>RJWT010050335.1:0-10872 GCA_004365215.1 Cuniculus paca | reverse complement strand
TATCTTGTTTATAAAGCCTCCATGTCTTCTTTTAGAACAGTACATCTTGTTTATACAGTACCATAATTTTTGCTGTTGTACTGCACAGTACAATACTGTAGTTTTATGTTTTGTTATATATTATAGTACTCCATTTAAGGGTTACCCAAATAAAAGCAAAGTCTCCAACTTGGTGTTTCCTTTGAACATTTCTTTGTTCTGCATATTGTAACATACATACTATATACAATTCCTCATTTAGTGACTTACCCATTTAATGACATGACCATAACTGGTTGTTAAATGAGGAATGCCTGTACTTGATTTGGAAAGAATGAGGCAAGATTAGGTCTGAAAACAAAGCTTACATATCTGAGCAAATGTTTCCAGTTAATAATGGAGATAAAGAGGATACCTTTAAGATTACAATTGTTCAGTTTTTCCACTATCATCTAAACTGATTGAGAAGGCAACCTGAAACAGTACCAAATTTTAATGGGCATTTAACAAATTCCTACATGGGTATTGATAAAAACAGTCCTTTACAATTATATTCTTTCACTGAAACATTGACAAGTTCCATGATATAAGAAGGTGCAAATATTATAGAGAAAACCTAATTCTATTTCAATTCCTTTCACGTAAAATGCCTTGAGAGCAACGACAGTAATAGTTATCATTATCGTAGAAGTACTCTACTTTACCAATGAAGGTTACTAAGAATACATATCTTTAAGAAATGTTGTTTCAGTCAATTCTAATTATCTAGGGAAGTCACACTTGTCTCTTCAATAAAAGATTAAAAATTAAAATCTGATATATCATTTTCTCAGATTATGAAAATCATTCTCCAAATCATGAACTAATAGAAAATACATATCCCCTACAACCCTAAAGCCAAGATATGGAGTACCAACTTTAATTCCTGTTTTGCCCCAGAGAAAAGTCTCTAAGAAATAGTATATACTTCATCCTATTTGCATGATTTTGGATATAGCACCAATTTTGAGAGACATTCTAACTAGCTACTTCACCTAAGAAGTACACATACCTCTTTTAATTTTTGAATGGTTGGAGTAATCTCTTCTTCAAGTATCTGGAAAATAAAGGAAAAATCAGTATTTTCGTTATGTTAAAAACTTCTAAACCATTTTAAAATTTTTTAAGAAACAGGTGTAACACTAGCTAGTTGGAAGACTAAGGCAGGAAAATCACAAGTTCAAGACCAGCTTGGGCAATTGTCTCAAAATAAAAATAAATAAATAAATGAAAATGGTTGCAATATAGCTCAGTGGCAGAGCATGTGCCTAGAATGGGGCAAGATTGTGGGCTTAATTACCACTAGAACAACAACAATAACCAAAAAAAAACCAGAATAAGAAAGACAAGTAGTATGAGGAATACAGAAAATTGAAGAAAAAGCAATTTTTTTCCTCCTTATAGTAAAAACTCCAAACCCAGAATTGTACCCTTCTCCAAAAATATGAGTTTAATTACCGTCTTAATTTCTTTCAGCTTTGCTTCCTTTTTTTCTATAGTTTTCTGGGCAGCTATTTTTTTATATTCATACATCCTGGTTCCAGCTGCTTCTTCTATCATGGATAAAATCTAGAATAAAAAATGCATTAATGTCATATTTCTAACAAAATATGCCTCACTCCAATCTACAGTAATTATGTCATTTACAGACTGACCTCACGAAGCATCTTAGCACTCTGAGACCCATAAAAGAGAAACAAAATTCACTCAAGTCAGACTTCAGCCATGTACGCTAAGAAAACTGACATATGCCCTGCATTAACCTCCGAACATGAGTTAAGAACTGGAGCAAGTAATTTAAATTTTCTTTGTGCCTCAGTTTCTTCACCCAGATTACCAATCTCTTGTAGGATCAATACAAATTAAAGAAAACAATATATGTGAAAAACCCTTTGAAAAATTAAAATATTAATCAATCATAATTACATAAAATGGGTAATTCTGCTGACACTCCTTTTTCAGATGCTTCTACTCACCATCAATTCCTAGCTCAAAAGGACTATTTCTTTTCGAGGCTACACTATAATGTCAATATATTTGTCAGGTTTCAAATTAGCAGTTTTTCCCTCAGATGTCATTTAAGGAAAATAAGCATGACCTATATTCAAACAACTGGTTTACCAATCATCAGTCCTATTAGCTGCTCTCAATAGAAAAATACATCTAAAGAACCTTTTGTTCATATAAAAAATATTAACTCCTTCATTCCAACTCTTTTAAGATAGTTCCAAAAGAAACTAAGTCCATTAATAATCTATTCCATGAAATAAACTAATTTCACACAAATCTTCCTGTCATGTTTTTCTGTAGGAATTAATCCCAACATGAATGCCAGTTAAAGGCTACTTTATATAGTCAAGACCTGTTTTAATACTAGCTGCAGTGCTAAATATTAACATACTCTATTAACATTCTTAAATAATGTTTCCAAGAATTTTAATGCAAGAAATGATTTTAATTCCATAGGAGATTTAAATAAAATTAACAATTAGTATTTTTATGACTCATAAATAGCACTCTTACCTCTGGAGGTTTCATATTCAGTACTTTTGTAATTCGACCCTAAAAATAAAATGGCAAACTTACTATAATGATAGCAAATCATAGAAAATATGATCTGAAGGCATTCAGTATAATTTACTCAGGTGCTATATGTCAATACACTAATCTTCGGGAAGGTCTTTTTCCTACATACATGAAAAGAGGTTACTTCTGTTAAACTTGTGACCAAAGGTACTTTACAGCTTCAGGATTTTGAAACATTGCTATTCACTCTCCTAGTTACCTGTTACATCAATTACTTCAATTATTAAATGATATAAATAAAATAACTTACTGAATGAAACAAAGTTAACTCAGACCATGTTTCTAAGACCATTAATATTAGAAACATTGAAATATTTAATTGTAAAACAAGTATGTACACAAATTTTAACATAGTGGACATTTCTCAATTCTTTTATATACCTCTAAGATAAGTTCACAAAACAAATTCTGACAAATATCTAAACTTCAAATGGTATCTTACTACATTGCCAAAAAAAATTGAATTCATTCACTACCAAATCAAACAAAACAAAAACATCCAAATCTCAGAGAATCACATTAGTTAGGATATAGATTCATCTGAAGAAATCTCAGCTTTCAAACTGGAATATACTTTCACTGGTATAATCTGAATGTACTGCCCAAAGTTCACATCTCGGATATGACCAATTCAAGTGTTGGAAGGTAGAACCTAGTAAGAGGTGATTAGGTCACGAGTGCTCTGCTGTCATGAAAGTTATTCATGACGTCAGGAGTGGTTTAGTGTTTAAGTGGGCCTTTTATAAAAATGAGTCTGGCCCTGCTTACTTTTTGTGTTCTACAGTCCTTCGGCCTTCTGACACACCACAGGATGACACAGCTGTCATCAGATGCTTATCCCATGCTCGAGGACTTCAAAACCTCCAGAACCATGAGCCAAACAATCTCTATCATTTAAAATGAGCAAGTCTGGTTCTCTGTTATACCAACACAGAATGGACAGACACATGGTCCTAGCGGCATCCCACCATTGACCTTGCCGTGATTCTCAAAGGACAGCTGCATGAGTCAAGTGAAGTAATAAATTCAAGACATTATCAGTCTTTACTTTTCATTCGCCCAAAATGCTAAAGAAGAAAATTATCCAGATTTTTATGTTTAAAATCTTAAAATGTTTTAACTCAATTATTTAATTATTTATTTGGTACTGGCACTCAAACTCAGGACCTCATGCTTGCCAGGCAGGTGCTGTGCCACTGAGCTATAACCCTGGCTCTTAACTCAATAATTTAAATGAATTTATTTTGACAAATTTTTATAATTAGTATTTCTTAAGAGGTGCCCAGAGAAAACGTAATAGTAGGTGAAACTTTTAAAATTGGAAATAAAAGTCAAATAAATGTAAATACAAAATAGACTAAAGAGCACTCATCCTATTGCAATAACTTAAAAAGATATTAAAACCATTATGAAGGACATAGAAAGACTTCAACCAAATACCTGCATGATGAGGAAATGAGGATTGTTTACATTCAGGCCAACAGAACAGAAGAGATCCTGTACTCTGGTGTTATTTGCATTCACTCCATTGATTAAATATTTATTTCTGCCACCAATAACTACCTAAAGAGGAATCATTTTAAAAAATATAAATGATAAATTACAAAATATGCTACCTTGCATTTATTTGTTCAGTCCAAGTAACCATAATCAAAAGTAATTCTGGGTAAGCAGTGAAAGAAGTGTGCTGTGGTCAAAATGATTACTAACTTGAGTCAGGACAACTACTTTCTAACTTAGGCACTTCTGCTAACTAGTTACATAATCATACTTATGTCTCCTAACCTTAATAGTATCCTTCCCAAAATGGAATGGTTATCTCAGATGATAGTAAGGTCTCAGATTGAGACCTTGAACTGAGATGTTCAAGCACAGCCAGAGAAGATCCAAGTATGGTTGAAGATTCATGCACGATTGAGTGCTTACACTGGATGGAAGACCTAACATACTTCATTCAATCCTTAGTTAATGTTGGAAGTTCCATGATCAAAATTTTAATACACCCATAAATCACTTAACCACAGGGGCCACATGCCTGAGAACTGCATCATTAAGTAATTTTATCATTGTGTAAACAAAAGTCTACTTACACAAACCTAGGTAGTTATGATATCAATGATATAATCATGTGGGACCAATGTCACATATGCTCTATCACTGACTGAAACATCATTCTGTGGTGCATGACAATATTTTTAAGGACTCTAGTTAATATTTGATGCATCAATATTGCTCATGAACTTTGTCTCCCACACTTGTTTGCAAAGCCATAACACCAAATAACACATCAGCCATTAAAGTTCTTAGGGTATACAAATGTTTAATAGCCACTCACCTGCCTTGTTACTGTGATTTCATCATGAACTTCAAATCCCAAAGGGCTTTGCTTTTTGTCAGAATTATCAAAAGTGATGGACACAGAGGCTTTGGTAATTCCAGCTTGTCCATTTTTGTAAACTAAATCTTGTAGATTAGAAGCCCGAACCTATAATAAAGTCAGTTTACACATTATAAAACCCCATATTGTACAAGGGAGTATCAAAATTTTGTTTCTTGCTGCAGAAAAGCCACCCATTTAGCAATCACTAAGTAGAATCCACTCGCAAAGACAGCAAGGACAACAGGAAGACTTCCAGTGGATGCCTTTCTTTACAGTACCCTTCCAACTCTTAATTGTTTTCTACTCATTTCTTACACCACTTAAGTTGCAAGATTTAAGAGAAGACAGCGCCTATGCTATTAGTATGTCCTAAAAAAGCAGTTACCCACGGATGGGGAACAAAAAGATGGTAGCCACTGTGAAATGAGACTGCCTTAAAACCACAATCTCCATGATCTGAGTGTTACTTCCAAACATCTTCATAGGATAGATCTTAGGCAACAACTCTTAAGTTTCCATTTCCTCATTTACCAAATGGGGTAATAAATAGTTCTTTAAAAGGCTGTGTTAAGGTATAAAATAATTCACACAAAAGTACAAATATGTAAATGAAGAGAGTATCAGCAATATTCTCCACCGTTTAGTCAGGATTCCCTTGCCAAACTTAAATTCATACAAATCAGAAAGTTTACACTTTACCTGAGACAGGTTGGAGATGCCCAGCAAAAAGCAGATGGAGTCCAATATGTTGGATTTTCCACTACCATTTAAACCAGTGATAGCATTGAAGAGGGGGTCAAAACCATTGACTTCAGTCCTCTGAGCATAGGACTTGAATCCTTCAAGAATGATTGACTTAATATGCATTTTCCGATACTATGTTGGGCCAGTAAATCTCCGCTAGAAATCAAACCAACCACAAAATAGGTCTGTACAAAGTAAAATGTAAACCTAGAATTACAGTGAGCGTTTGTCACTAAAACAGGAATGACAGGACAACAGACATAGCCACTTGCCAAACTTCCCTCTCCGACGTAAAGCTGAGCTTTCTCCTTCTTAAAAACATACAATGGCTAACCACTACTTACAAGTTCAACCACTCAACTGGAAAGTCTTTATGTCTTGCACCTACTTTTGCAGTCCGGTCTTCCGCTTTAGGCATATTCTAGCTACCGTACCCAAGGCTACTGATGACTGTATTTATCACCTTCTTTTTGCCCACAGTGCTGTTCTGATACTGGTGTGGCTCCTTAATGTTACTGTACTTGGGTCTTTGCGCAAATCTCACTTTACTGAGTGAGATGCTTCTTAAGACCTCCTTATGTAAGAGGTCCTTCTTGACCACTCATTCCCTCACGGGACCGTTGCCTTCCTCTCCATGGCACTTAACGTTGACACTAAACAACATTTATTAGTCTATCCCAGTGCTAATACGTTCCTGTGAAATCTTTGCTGTATCTCACAATAACCGTCCGACAGTCAGTGATGAATCTCGTATTCTCCAACCACTCGCTTGTGCTCAGACTGTCCATTCCCCTCCAGTGTACTTCTCTGTACACCGCCTCGCCTCACTCCAAGACCGGAGAAGCACTAATCTTCATCCCTAATGAACACTGAGGCCCCTCCTAGCTACTGGCCGGCTCCCGCCCTTCCCACCTCCCGCCGACACAACTAGGCCGGGCCTAACCCGCCGCCCGAACGCAGCCGCCTCGGAGCTGCGCAGACAGCCTGTGCCTGGGGCGCCTCGAAAGCTTCTCTCCGTCCCAGAGGCGGGGAGGACGCCAACCTCACCTAGTTTAGGAGGCTACGAGGCCAACTTGATCATAGCGGACACAACAGCAACCCAGGCCCCAGCCGCGCGGAACTATTTATTCCTTTGAATTTCGGCGCGAGCGAAGGACCCCACCTCCGCAACCTAGTTCCTGTGTTGGTGCCTCCTAGATGCCTCATTTCGGGTTTCATTTTTTTCTCTCCAGTCGAAGGATCAAAATGACAGGGCGATAAGAAAGAGAATCTCTACAGTAGTAGACCCGAGGTTACAACGACGATAGCTCGGGGACTGAAGAAAAAACTAGTACATGTTGACATCAACGGTCCGGCATTCTCTGGGCAGCCCCGCATCGCTGCTCGGGGCCTCGTGCTTCGCCCCGCCCTTGTACCCGCCCCGCCCCGCCCCCCGCAGCCTCCTTCCGGCGTGGCTGGCTCCGCCCCTCTAAGCGCTTAGCGGGCCTCTCCCGCGCTCTGTGCGGAAGTTCCCCGGGATCTGATCGAGTGTCTCTCTTGGGGTGTTTTCGTTCTGTTTCAGAAGTTGTGTATCTTTTTGCACCGTTCAGATTCTTGGAAGGTGCAAGTTGTGTTTTGTTGGGCTAGGAAGGTGCTGGCCTTTTGGGGCTCTAGGTACGCGCCTTGCTGGCTTCTGACCAGCGAGCCTTAAAATCTGCAGAGATGACAGAATTTGGCTGCCTAGCGCTGGGCTCAGCCCGAAGAAAGCTTGTGTAGAGTGGGGCTTAGGTGCTAAATAAATAGTTGTTCAATTTACCCTGACAAGCTGTGTAGAAGCAATTGAAGCCCTAAGATTTCAGGAAAATTTTCGGTAAACCCATCACTACAACTGACGTTTGTTAAGTTCAGTTTGTGTCCTAGGGAAAGTTTTTTCCGTTTTTGGTTTACAAGACCAAAGTCATAGTTATACTACAAGGGCTTTTCATTTGTGTACACCTGCGAGCCTAGCGCTTTTGAAAATCCTCATTAGCAATCTTGTGAAGTCTCTGATACTGTGCTTATTTTACAGGTGAGTCAACTAAGTTACAAGGTAAAGGAGGAAAACCTTGTTCCCATACTCAAGCTCAAGAGTTTTTAAAGACATAATATGCTTGGTGTAGAGAATCGTGTACTACTAAGAACTGTGTCTGTTACCAGTGGGCATTGTTCTTTCTTTAAAAAAAATTAAGTTTATTCACGTTTGAAGCACATTGATCTTTATGAGCTAGGAAGGGCTTAGCTTTAGGGGAGGTACAAAAAACATGAAGCCATTGTACAGTTGTAGATGTCTTAGTCCTTATGAGCTGTCATAACAAATTACTATAAACTAGATAGCTAATGAACAATAAGAATCTGCTTTCCACAGTTGTAGAGTCAGGCATCCAAGAACAAGATGCTTGTGGCGTCTGGTGAGGGCAGCTTTCTGGTTTGGAGCTGGCACCTTCTAGCTGGGTCCTCACTGGTGGAGAGGGCGGAGGTGCTTCCACCTACTTCATCAAGGTTAACTCATCCCACTGGTCCCTTTCTACTAATACTGTTAATTTGAGGGCTAGGATTTCAAAATCTGAATTTTGAGGGGACACACTTAGACTATAGTAGTGAGTATATATTTTTAAGGTTCCTTTCTCGGCCGGGCCTGATTTTGTAGTAACCTGAATGAATCAGTCTTAATTTACCAAGAACTGGCCTGTGTTTTGAAATTATCTCTCAAGAAAGTAAAATACACTTAATGAGTTTTTTTGCTTGTTTAAGAATTCATTGATTTACTCTGATATGCCACCCTCTTTGTTCTTTGAAACATCCATGTATAGTAAATGAACATTAATTCAGCAGATATTGTATGTCTTGATTCTTGTATGCCCTACATTCCACAGCTTTTCATTTATTTGGCTTTATTGAGTCTTATATTCACTTTCAGCTTTGCCCCTTTCATCACCTGAATAAAGATTGTAATTTGTCAACAAATGTTAATGTGGAGGTTTCAAATTTTATAAACTGTTCTTTGGGATAAAAATATAAGTGTAAAGACAGCTTTGGCAGCCATTTTAATAGATTGGTATCTAAGAGACATCCTTAAGTGAAACAGATGAAAACTTATGCAAATACACCTTTGTTAGATAAGGACTTTGGAATGTTTTAAGACTATGCACATTTAACTACTTCCAATTATTTATTAAAATTACTTATAAAAGTAGGGCTGTTTATCAGTTTCCGTGTTAGTGCCTGCCACAAATACTAGAAATTGCTGCAAAATATAGTACAGAAGGACTTGAAGACATCACTGCTGGCTGACTTGCGATTCTTCCTCTTGAGAGGAAGAGGTTAGTAAAGGTTAGTAAAGAGCACCAAAGCACAAAGCCAACAATAAATTGCAGAGATCAGGGCTGGAAACTAAATCGTAGAGTAGATGTAATAGAAATAGAGCTCTGGTCTTGTCTCATCACTATGGAGCAAATTTTTTTAGAAGTGTCAACATTGGCAGACAGTGATTACCTATGGTGAGATCTATTGGGTTCATAGGGTCTTAGTCCTATGGAGGAGATAGTATTACCAGCAAGGACACAGAAAAAGCTACAAAACAGGACCTAGGAGAAAGATTTGGTCTTCTGCTGTCCAGAGGAGTAAGAGGCACCCCCCTTCCTCTGGTCGTACTTCTGTCAATTTTAGAGTGCTAAAATAACTTTCACAGGGAGTGGATCCTATCTCCCTGAAATTTAGGATATAAGAAAAGATTAAAAGACTTGCAGAAATAACAAAGGGACAATGCGTTTTATTGAGAGAATTTTGGGGTTCAAGGGGAAGTTCATATTTTTAAACAACTGAAAAGCAACAATTTTTTTTTTTTTTTTGGTACTGGGGATCGAACTCACAACCTCACACTTGCCAGGCAGGCACTTGAGCTGCTGAGCTAAATTCCCAGCCCAGCAACGAATATTTTGAGTATTTTATTTCTAGTACTATAGTGTTTCAAATGTGGTTCACCACGAATAACCTCTTACAAACTTGGGAAGAAACACACCTAAGCACAGTTTAATAGAAAAGGTAGTGATTGTATTCACTCCCCTATGGGATCTGTTTAGACTCATTCATTTTAATTTCAATGACAGTATTGTTTTCAAAACTATATCCTCTGGTCTGTGAATGCTACCTATTCTTTTATCATAATTTCTATTTTTATTTTTTTATTTTTTATTTTAAAGAATAAAACAAAAAATAGAACAAAGCAGATCAGAACAGAACAATTACTTTTCTTCTTTAATCAAGCTAAATATCTTTATTTTACCTTCTTTTACAGGTAGTTCTGCTATGTCTACCTTCTGAATTTCTAACTCTTGTTCACAATGTTTGCTAACTTTAGCTCATAGTGATTTATTTCCTCCTATGTTACTTTTCTTAGTGGGGCTGTTTGCTTATGTCAGTCTCATGCCCTGAGTTGTGAAAGTATCTCTTTAGAGCAATTAAACTGCTCAGAATTGTTTGCCTCTTAAAGATCCTGGAATATTTTTAAATGATAATTTCTCTGGTTTGAAGTTCCTGAATGATGTGGATATTGTAACTTCAGATAGAGTTTTGTTTTCTCATAGGTACTGTTAGGATATGTCCCCTACTCAAAGCCCCAGGGAAAGAATAAATTTTCTTGCCTCTTCCCCAAGCTGGTACATAGTATGTCTCCAGTACCAGTGACTGGCAATTTTTCAACACTCTAGGCTTTACATAAGTTTTTCCTGCATCACCAAAGCTCAAGGATTTGTGCTTGGACATTAAAACCTAGCTATTAGGAGGCTGGAGGTGTAGCTTGGTGATACAACCTCTGCCTATTTCTGTTTTCAGTTCCCAGCAACAAACCAAACCAAACCAAGTCAAACCAGTAGCTACTAGCTCATGTTGGAAACTGTCTTCTCATTTTCTTTCATGAACACCACTGATCTTTATTTTGCTCCTGTGGAGCCTTGCCTGTTAGTTCGCACATTCTCAATTCAAAGTGGCTTTTCCTAAAAGCCAAGAGAGTATTACAAAAATGTTTCATAGGGCTGGGGATCTAGCTCAGCAGTCTAAGCGCCTGCCCAGCAAGCACAAGGTCATGAGTTCAATCCCCGGTGCTGCAAAAAAAAATAAATAAATAAAAT